>RJWJ010035972.1:0-16352 GCA_004363605.1 Indri indri
TTATTCTTAAAACAAGAAATGATGGTGGCTTGACTAGGGCATGGTAATGCAGATGGAGCAACGTGAATAAATATGAGACGTAGCTCAGAGCTTGAATCCATTTAGTCTTTGACACTCTAGACTGAGCATGTCAATATCAAACAAATCAGATTTGTTGGTATTTTTTGTAAGGTCTTTTTTCTGTACTGCTTTAAGAATATACCCGTACCTTTGTAAAGGGGTTTGCAACTTACGAAGTGCTTTCATCTTAACAACAATAAATAATTACAAACAATTGAGGACTCACCTTGTACTAGAAGCAGGGATCTCAAGCTTAAAGAGGTTGAGTGCTAAGAACTTTCCATGCGCATGTGCTCTAACTTAATTCTCATGACTATCTTCTTAAGGAAGTGCAGTCATGTGCCCCAAACAACATTTTGGCCAATGATAGACTGCAAGTCCTATAAGATTATAGTATCATATTTTTACGGTACCTTTTTTATGTTTAGATATGTTTAGATAAACAAATTCTTTGCGTTGTGATACAATTGTCTGCAGTATTCCGAACAGTCACATGTTATGCTGGCTTGTAGCCTAGGAGCAATAGGCTATACCATTTAGTCTAGGTGTGCAGTAGGCTATTCCATCTAGGTTTGTGTAAGTGCACTCTATGATGTTTGCACAACAACAAAATTGCCTCAGGACACATTCCTCAGAATGTATCCGTCATTAAGCAATGTATGGCTATAATGCTATTATTGTCTCCTATTTCACAGATGAGAAATCTTAGGTTTAAGGAGCTGAAGTGATTTGCCAAGATCATATAACGTGGTGGCAAGGAGGGTTTCTGATTCTAGGCGCTGCAACCACCTCCAGCAAGATGTGGTTGAGAAAGGTCTCTAAAGGCGCAAGAACTCTTCCTTCAGTCTGGTGGCTTGGAATGACACAAATTATCTGCATTTATATTAAAGGCCTCAGTATAGGATTTCTGGGTTCTAAACTTAATTGCTAAATCTTTAGGGAGAGTCACAATTCTACTAAATTGTGTGACATACTGACATATGCACTCATACATGTATATGAATTATCTCTGAAAACATATGGGGATATGAAATGCATTCAGGTTGAATATATATAATGAAAACTATATATATATGAGTATGAAATACACATTTGAATATGAAAAAAATTATGTATTCATGCATTCCCTAAGCATGCTCTGTTCACCAAAAGAATGCTCTGTTACTTGATGTGATTTTTCTCCCTAGTAATTCTTGTAAAATCAAGTCCACAACTCACAGTGCTATCAAAAACCTGAAATAGAGCTTAGGACTCGACTGTTTCTTCAATTTATAAAAGCAGAAACTAGTCCCCACATGCTGAGACATCAGCCTTAAGAAAGAAGGAGGCACTAGGAAATATGGAGACAGCTTTCAAAAGCATGGTATCCCTGTCAACAGCCGGCATACAAACATGTAAAAGCTGGAGAATTGAGCGTGTAACACCACTCTTATTTCTCTAGGGATTCAACAGCTAAATCTACACCTGGAATGGGTGCTAGTTTTGAAGAATGAAAAGCAACCCCTGGCATTCTTTCCTTAAAAAAAAAAAAAAAGTAAAAAAAGGTAATCATTCCAGATGTCAGCTAGTTAAATTTCTCTGTGTTAGAGAATCAAATATTTACATAATACCAAGCCATCATCAGAAACTGCAAGACTTGTCAGTGGAATGATTCAGCTGTAAGATAAATAATAACAATGAACTTTAAATTATATTTCTTGTAATAATTCAAACAATGACAAGAGTGTGATTTTTTTTTTAGTAAATTTTTAATTGTTTTCATGCTACATGCCACTTAACAGTTCTAAGAACCAGGGAGTGATGAACAAGACAGGTATTTCCCCTGCGGTAGGTCATTCCAAGATGATCCCTGATGACTCCTGCCCTTCTATAACCTCCTTCCCATAAGAGTGGGTAAGACCTAGGAATTTGATGAGATATCATTCCCTTGAGTAGGTTACTGATCAACTGACTTCGCGTTAATTAGAAGGGAGAAAGTACTGGCTGGGCCTGAGTTGAGAACTTCAGCTCCACACCCACATGGAACTGAGTTCTGCCAATGAGCTTTGCCGGGGACCCTGAGCCTTTGCTGAAGTGAACCCCAGACCTACACCTTGATTATAGTTTTCTGAGACCCTAAGTAGAGGATCCAGCTAAGTCATGCCTGAACCCCTTACCCATGGAAACTGCACAATGATGAATACATGTTGATTGAAACTAAGTTTGTAGCAATTTGTTACATAGGAATAAAAAACTAATACAGTTCTTTTCTGGGACAAATGATGAAACTCTCAAACCTTAAAATTTTCCCTTTCTTTTGTAATCCTCTATCCCTTTGTGCTTGAGATTGTGTTTCCCTTCCTCTTATATGAAAGGTGTCAGGAAGGTGAGCAGAAAAAGGAAACACTAAAGAGAGGGGAACTAATGAGCTCATCAAGCATATGCTAGACAAAAGGAAATGGAGTCAGTAACCTCATTTTCCCCAGGATGATGAGCTGTGCTACCAGGATGATCAATAACGTTAGTTTCAATGCCATCAACTGAAGAAATGCAAAACCAATGGGGTAACAGATAAGGCCATCAGGAACACCAGTCCCCAAGAGGAATGGGTTCCAAATAAATGAAATGACCAACTTGCAAGACATTTTCTAGCAGGAACTAGACCATAGCAGGTAGATTCCCTGAGGCAAAAGGAAATCCAGGGGGAAAAGTAATTTGTCAGCGATATATATTGTAACATGGGAAACTAATTGGCACCAAATGTAAGAAGCAATTTTTCCTTTGAGTGTTCAAAGTTTCTTTTCTCATTGAAATTACACTTTTATCTTGGAAACTCACACAATACGGACTTCAGTTGCCTCTGCTTCTAGATTTTCATTAAAACACACATGCTGTATGCAGTATTTTGATCTTGGAAGTGCTTGATATGTTAATGGTCTGGCTTTCTATTTGTGGACTTGGCATCATTCTCATTTGGTGGGCGTGATGAACCAAAAAAAGGCTGAGTAGTGGGAGGACAGAGTGCCCTTCACTGAACAGAGGTGAATGCTTCTAAACAGGCTATTATCTGTTCACTCAGCCACGGGCAGGAAACCTATAGATATGAGAATTATAGTCGACTTCTGGGAGAGTAATCCTCTATTTAAAAACTCACTTGGCCTTTTTTTTTCCCCCCCATTGCTTCCAAAAATTCACTTGAATCTCAAATTCCTTGGGAGGAGATCATGAACTCCTTTCTACTTAAAATCTCTAAGACAGAAACCCACAACACCTAAATAAAAAGAGAATTGAGGCTCTGCTGTGATGATCATTCAAGAGCTAATCTCAGATCCCCAGGCTCCTGTAAAATAAAACCCTTTTTTAGTAGTTATCTCCTATCTTCAGAGTCTCTTTGAACACAGATAAGAAAACTCCCAAAGACAATCCAATTGAGAAAAATATGAGCCACTGTGAAATAGTTCTAAGTACAATTAAAATGTCGAATATCTTTCTTTGACAATCATTAAAATCATGAAAAATACAAGCTGCCAGGAATACCAGATCTTATTCTACTGCAAGTCCAATACGGAAAAAACATAAGAGATACGGATAGGTACAAAATGCAAGTGAATGAATAAATGCATGCATGCATGAATAAATAAATAAAATTAAATTATAATAAGATGTTCCTTTCCTTCCAGGTCCTAATAATTTATGGAGACAGAGACATAAACGAAGATCTCTGATACTCAGCTGTCCCTGGTAACTATAATAGTGACATTCTTTGAAATAGAGCTGTGGTTTCTTCTAAGGAAACCAGGAAGTCTTCTTAGAGGAGGTTAAAAGTAAGTTTGTGTTTTTAATGAAAGGCATTAATTACATTAGAATTCAAACAATGATTATAATAATTACCTTTTGACTATAGGTCAACTATGTGTCAGATACTTTACTTTGTGTTTTTTTTAAACTTTTTATTCTGAGATAATTGTATTACAGATTTACTTGCAATTGTAAGACCCTCTTTGTGTATTCTTTACCTAGCCCCTCCGATGGTGATATCTTACATAACTATAATACTGTCAAAGCAGGAAACTGACATTGATATAAGCCACTGACCATATCCAGACCTAATTTCAACAAGTTATACATGCACTTGTGTGTGGGCAAGTGTGCTCACACGTGTATTTAGATCTGCTACTGTCTATGAAATAAATGGCTGAGGTATTCTTTGTTTATACCAGCCTTCTTCAGGTAACAATACTCCGATATTACTCTGGACAATCACCCTGTCTCCCACCACTAGTTTCTCTGCCTTCGGTGGGTGACTCTTAACCTGAGGTCCAAGATTAAGAAAATGATTCAGGTTTGGGCAACCGTCATTGTCTCTTTTGGCCTTGTGATAGGCCTACAACCTAATCAGAACCAATCAAACTTTTGTAGGTACAGCTGATAGAGTCTTTCTTCTCTCACTGGACTTGACTTGAAATATTATAGATACAGAAGTGCTGGCAGTCATCTTGACACTTTGTGGAGACTGACAATGATACCAGTATGGGGGTGAGTAGTTGATAGATGGAGACAGATGATGTTGTAATGTTTAAACTCCAGAATCCGGAAGTAAGCCATATTCCTGTTTAACTGAGCCATAATCCTATTTTCCTTAAGCAAATTGAAATCAGGTTTTCTGTCATTTGTAGGAGAAGGATCAGAACTGATACACAAGTACTGTTACTTTACACATTTTTACAAGTGGTGAAATGGAGACAGAGATCTTAAAATAAATTGTTATTTTAAGGACATAGGAAAGAGGAAACCCAGTTAGTGCATGATGGAGCCAAGATTGAATCCAGACATTGTGGGTCAGATGAGATACTCCAAGGGCAGAATATACTACTACACTATGTCATTTGGACCAAATCAGCACGGGGTTAGATTCTTCGTTTTATGGGTGAGAAAACAAGTCTGAGAGGGTAGACATCTCCCAGAGGTTTCATGGGGGAAGTGACATTGGTGGGTCTCACAGTAGCAACTACAAAGGGGGAGAAGGAGAGGAAGAAAAATGGCACATAGGGAAGAGAAATGCCTTCAACGGAGTGATGGAGCTGCTAATGTTCCTGCAACCAGGTGGGCTAGAACATAGAGGGGAAGAGCAGGAGTGGCCTGAGGCCAGCTCATAAAACACTCAGACAACTAGGCCTGGGAATGGTAGATTACTTGGGCAACATGACATTTTAAACTCTGCAGATTTTAACATTTCCTAATGAATTGCCCTTTCTGCTTCTCAGCCCTATGGGTGTTACGAAGGACTTCCATCTTTAGTTCAGATTGTTTTATACCTTCCAAATTAAAAATATAAATGCAGGTGCTTTGAAGTTATTAATATGTTTTAAAATCACATTTTAAAGTCATCTATTTTTATATAAAATGTAGAAAGTTATAGACATTCCTTATCTTTGGTCATCTCTAGAATTGCCACAAATGTAATTATGCAACTGCTAATAATTATAATCTCAGTTATTTAGCTCAGAGCCATATAAATTTTATAAGGCAGTAAATCTTATTAAATGCTCCCTGGAGTATCAGTTGATTAATTAACTTATAATAAATGCTTTTAAAATGCAAATTAAATAATAACTGGAAACACCTCAGTTAAATGCCATCAGGATGCCTATTATATACTTCTATGAGAGATCTGTATTCTCTGTTCATTCCAAAGCAGTGTGTTCACAAACATAGCGTCAATAGGATGTTTACGGTATGAGCAGGGTGGGGGTACAGGAATGGGGGTGGAGAGGAGGAGGGGTTGATAAATTAAATTCCAGCTTAAAGTGATCAATCTTAAGTCATTCAAATCAGAATCTCCTTTTAGAACTAGTTCTTTGTACAACCGCTCTGAAAAGCTACTTGACAATGTATCAAATCCTGTTCTTCTACCCAATCATTTCAGTTCCAGGAAGCTATCTAAGGAAATAATCAGAAAGCCATTCAAAGACATCAGTGTAAAGATGGTCATTGCAGCAATATTCTAAATGTGCAATAATGCCTAAATCAGTCTGGTTTTTTCATTTGAGGAAATGTTATTCAGAAATTTTTAATGGTATTTCTAAAAGATATTTAATTGCATGAAGGCAATGCATACAATGTATTATTAATGGCTCTTGTAATTTTTTTGGAAAGATATAAAACCTTATTTTCAGCTTTGTTCCAATTTTGTAAAAATACACATCTCTGTAAAAACAAACCAAAGGGGTATATTAAATATTAAGTGTGCTTATATTTGTATGGTGGCATAATGAATAGTGATTGTTATTTTATTTTCCTTTGGGGGTTCTGTGACAATTTTTAAATTTTTAAAAATTCTCTAAAATCTACTAAATTTCTAATTTGGGGGAAATGAATATGTCCCTTAAGATTGAGAGACAGAGGGAGAGAAAAAGAAAGAGAAAGCAGAGATGCAACCTTGATAATCAAGCATGGTGATAGTTTCAGACTTTAATAAAGAATATTTCGGTTGGTGATAGAAAGCTACAACAATTGATCCTAAGAGAAGCTAACCCAATCCCATAATAAGCATATAACTTGGTAGAGTTGTGCTCATGGGGATCAAAAGAAAGATGCAAACATGCCGAGAAAGCTGACAAATAAGAAAATACAACATGGCCAAATTTAGCAATAAGCCCGAAAACTTAATAATTGAGTATATTAATTCATGAACTGGGTGGAATAGCTGAGTATTTTAAGTAGTTATGTTTTATTGTTATTAAAATCATTAAAAGTACCAAATTTATCTATTTTAAAGTATTCTTTATTCTAATCTTAGCACTCTATTACTATATTCTCAACACGTTATCTCTAGAAATTTTATTTGTTCCATAAGTAGGATTTCTTGCTTAAAAAACAGAGTAGATAAATTTCAACAAGTGCCTACGCCAAAGCCCCTGCAAGTTTGATTTCCCATGGCACAAATAAATGTTGATAACTCTCATAGGTCTAAAGAGGGAGCTATTGACTAAGAATGGCTAGGACATGTCAAACTGAATAAAGATATTTCTCGATTCACAGAAGAACCCTTGCACATGTTACCAACTGAATTTGATTCTATTGATAGTTGATTGAAAAAAGCAAATCATTTTATGAATCAACCTCACCACTGTGAATTTGAAATACTATTTTTCCATTGACCCCCTCCACTTTTGAAAAGTATTTTATTTTTATCATTTCTATAACAAAGAGTTATGGTGTTTTCCAAATATCCAGTATATATCTTCTTCACAATATTCATTAAGCGAATATTGTTTAACCTTCAAAAGTAGAGCCAGAAAGTAGGCCTTAGGAGGATCAAAATATTTTTCTCAAAATCAATCTATTACATAACTTTGAATAGCAGTGGATTATAATATGCTAAAGAAGAAAGTCCACACTAAGAAAATATGTTGAGTAATAACAACTTCTGAAACATCAGTTATGCACAGTACCTGTGTACACCTCTTGAAATAAAGATGGCCAACTTCAGGTCCTGGTTATTCCAACCTAGTGATTTACAAGCATCAGCAACATTTCTGATGTATTCTCATTATGGAATATAATCAAAACAGTTTCTTCCACTTACTATCCTGAATGTTGAAATGTGTTTAGAGAAAAATGACAAGCACAACACAATTCGTATTTCTAAAACATTTTCAAAACACTGTGTCAATGAATTTGCATGTAATGTTCCTTTGAAGAAAATTCTTTCATGAATCAGCTAGCATCCTCCTCTTTTTATAGACAACATTTAACATCTTGTGGTATCTTCCCAGGTACATTGTTTATATTTTCCCAAAGAAAAGATTTTCATAAAATGACTATGATTGTGACATGTATTAATAATAGGGATTGTGCCACTGCTTTCTTCCTATCTATTTTGGGAGCTTTATGTGACTTGTGGTAATTGGCAACGAGTTAGTGCAAAGCAGTATTTTCTTCCAGTTTAATTCTGACAAGCTTTGAAAATCTTCTAAGGGACTCTGCTAGGACTTCAAGTTGACAGGATACACTTAATGAAATATTCTTTAAAAACAATGAATAAAAAAATAATAAAATTACACTGACAAAGCTTGAGCAGTTAAACATACAAATGATAAAGAATCATTTATATTATTAAAAAAGATATATAAATTAATCACAAACCTGAATATAAAAAGTAATAAAGAGACTCTATGTTAAATTTAGAGATGGGTTTTAAATTTTAAATATTTAAGAGAAAAAATATCTGAAAATATGTTTTTACAATGGATGATAGATGTTCTTAAACTTGGTTTCCAATGAGAGGGGATACATACATATTTAGCTCTTACCTAGACACACTGTAAGGATTTATAGAAAAAGCATTTTTAGATTTGAATAGGAAACAAACCTAACAATTATTCTATTACTTATATCGAATTATAGGTCATTAGCTCAAAATCATTTAGTTTTCAAGAAAGGGGACTAAGACGAATTGCCTTATATTTGAGATCAAATTTTTCCCCAAGAGAAAGAGGTGCCCAGGGTTTAGTAGCACATTTCAAGTTTGGTTCCCATGGATAAATTTATTCACTGTGAAGTCATGATTAACATTATTTTAGTGCCTAAGCCTTTTGTGATTTGGAATTTTTAATCATTTGAAATATATAATAAAAATGCCCATCAAATATGAAGGCAACACTTTTCTGACCCAACAACTATAAATTATATGTTTTATTTTTTTAAATAATTTAATACAGTGAATTTGCATTCAGCCAATTAAGCTCTTTCACCTAATCAGCATCTGAATAGCAGCCTAAGTCCTTGAGTCAGTGGTTTAAGATTTGGGTTGCTGGCTGGTCAAGAGATTTTTCTCCAAGTGATGCTAACTGGCCTCATGACAATTATTTCATGGCCTTGACCTTCTTGCTCTCATAAGGGACCTAACAGGTTCAGACATTTTCAACTACCAATTTATGGGACAGCCTAGATTTTTTTCCTATAAAAAATGACTACCAATATCTTTTAAAAATACCTTTTAAGACTTTTGTATATAGCATCGGTCAACACAATGAGCATTACAAATTTTCTGATTTGTATTTAAAAACATTTTAAAGTATAATATGAGTAAGGAACTCATTATATTACTGTAAGCAATCTAAATGGAAGTGAAAAACAAAAAACTTAAATTTTAGCAATTTAAGTAGAAGTATGAGTTTCCCAGAGTAATATTAGCTTTCACACTGCAAACAATTGACACTAGGGGTGAAGAAGAAATTAACATCACAATAGGTCACAGTCATCATCCCCCATGGTTTGAAAGTTTATTTATAATATTGATTGATACTAACATATTGCAATTGTGCCCTTTAATGCAAAGATGATGACTATGTAAGAATCAATGTGAGAAAGGTCTCATTTTTAGAATCACCGATTTGATTCCAAATCACTGATTAGTTCTGCTCAGAGAGCAGGGTGATTATGAACTATTAGAGAGCTCAGTTATTTGTAACAGACATTTTCAGGGTCAGAGTCAGTGAGTATGAGCAATATTCCTGTAGTATATAAAATGGCTGTCGCAGTTTGGAAGTCTAGAGGGAAATTAAAATCTATAGCGGTGTCTTTTCGCATTTATATTTCATTTGTAGAGCCGTCATCTCACTTTTAAAAAGGTAAAGCTTCATTTAGACTATTCATTTATTTGACAAACATTTATTGAGTGACCAGCACTAAACAGAAGACTGGGAAATAAAGAAAACTTGTTGTTCCCTTTTACTGTCCTATGTTTCTGAATCGATGTTTTTTTAACCCTTCATTTTAATCAAGTGAGACTTCTATACTGTATTTTAATATTATTTGAAATTTTAAAACAAATGAAACAATGTGACTAAAAATAAATAAAATGACATTGTCAGAGAGTTACCCATATGTCTCCCAACCTCTAGAAATTTCTGGTGTGAGCTTTCTACTCCACCTCACCCTATCATAAACACTCTTAACTAAACCAACTATAAAATTTGAGAACCTCTAATAGAGTGAAATGATAACATTTTAGGAATATAGAAAGAACACAGAACAGTGAAAGGCCTGCTTTGAATGGGGTTTGCTATTGAAGATATTTCCAAGAAGTTATGCAAATTATATACAAATACTATCCTAGTACAAAAAACATTAACAATGAAATTATCGTGAGTAATTATCTAAAGTTTTAATTCTTTAATAGAAATTCACACAAGGAGTAATTGATATTTTATGCCCAGTGACTTATGTTTCTTTCTGATTTTGTAATATATTATTATCAAGACTAAATCTTTAATGTTTGCTCAAATATTGCAAACTTAAATTCTTTCAAAAATGTGTTTCCTTATTCTTAACTAAAAACAATGGACTTTTTCTCACTTCTTCCCTCCTCTATTTTTCACTTTTCTTTAGAATATATTTTAAAGATCACAGTGTTCTTAATCATTAAAAGTCTTGCAAAGATCTTAAGACAACAGTAATAAAGTTCTGACTTGAAATCACAACAAATAAGTTTAATATACAAGGGCTTCCCAGAAAGTATCCAGCCATGTAATATGAAAAATATTATTAACAATGGCTGGATACTTTCTGGACAGCCCTTGTATCTGGCTACATGGGGGGCGGGGGGGAGGTTTGTGTGTGTATTTCCCTTTGCATGTTCCCTTATATAGGAGCCCAGATACAATTGAAAATGGGAGTAGAAAGGATTCCCATTTGTAAGTAAAATTTTTGGCCCTTAGACACCAAGATAATGTCCTTTAGGCTTCTAGGAAAGATACAGAATCAGATGTTTATTAAACACCTCCTCTTCACTAAGCATTTTATTTATCTTCCCCTAAGTCCATTAAGAAAATATCATTTTCATTTTATCCTTAGGAAAAGAGCCAGGCATAGTGGTTCATGCCTGTAATCCTAGCACTCTGGGAGGCCAAAGTGGGAGGATTGCTTAAGGCCAGGAGTTCGAGACCAGCCTGGGCAATAACAAGACCCCTATCTCTACCCTTCCCCCCAAAAAATCAGGTGAGCATGGTGGCATATGCCTGTAGTCCCAGCTACTGGTGAGGCTGAGGCAGAAGGAACTCCTGAGCTCAGGAGTTTGAGGTTGCAATGATCTATAATGATGATACCACTGCACTCTAGCCCAGGCAATAGAGTGAGACCCTGTCTTTAAAAAAAAAAATAGAAAGGCTCAAGACAAGCTAAGAACCTGCCCAGTATAAGTGCTCCATCCAGGTTTAAGCCTATTTCTGTTTAACTCTAACATCCACATTCACATTCTTTCTAAAATTTCCTCTATTGTAAGAAATGAACAGAGAATTTTCCCACCCGAAGATGCATGACTTCTTTGCTCTTTTTGGCTTAAGGCAAGGGCAACTGATGGACTAGTTTTTCTTGATAACTCATTGATGAATAGTGGCTGACTAAAACACAATAATGAAAAGGATTCTCAAGTTGAGGCAGGGCTTTCCAGGAGCCAGCTGACGGGGAACATCTATGCTCCTTATAGCAGCAGGTTACATGTATGTGTATTCATTGCCTCTGACTAAGATCCTACAAATAAAACGCAGAATCTGCTTCTTATGCTTAATTCTACAATGTTAGGTCCAATGAGCAGAAGATACTTTATACCCTTTGCAAACAATGTAAGAATGTTTTCACAAATACGCAATTTGGTGTTATTGTTTCTTCATGTGCCCACTCTTATCTATGTATTTAATAGTGTACTACAGCTTTTCAAAGATATACTTTAAAAATAGATATAGTATAATAAATAACAAGAGGCAAATATAAAAAATTATTAAATGGGAAATGACAGATTTAAAATTAAAAATCATTATTTAATCAACTTAATATACTACTGAGAGGTGAGACTGAGTTTACTATTTCTGCATGCTTTCAGTATGAATAAAATGAGGCTGATAATTGAGTAACATTCATGATTCATCATAGATCACAAGAATTCATAACTCCTTCCAGCCTTTGTCATCCCATTAATATGAGCACTTGTGAAATACCTGATAATTTCTAGCAATATAACTTAAGTTATATGGATATGAGAACTTAGTAGTTCACATCCCCAAAATGTAAGTTTAAGTAGGAAGCTGTAGAAAGCCAAAGAACAATAGATCTCTAACACAAAATCATCACGTCCACTGCCTTTCATGCTCAAAGAAATTAGAATAAAGTTCAAACATCTCACCACGGCCTTCAAAGTCCTATATGACCCAGTCCAGCCTATGTCTCTGATCTAAGCACAAATTACTCTTTCCTTTTCCACTTTGTTCCAGAAACTTTGAAGTAATCTCTCATCTCATGAATCGGTGAAGCTTGTTCCAACCTCAAGACCTGTGCGTTTCTTGTTTCCTCTGCCTGGATGGCTTTTCCCTCAAATTTTCATGACACTGACATATCTTGTCATCTAAGTGTCAGTTCAAATTACACATTCTCAGAGAATCCTGACCTGATCTCCTCCTGCCTCCAAACACTTTCAATCTCAATATATTGTTAATATTAACTACTATCTTTTTTTAAATTTAATTTTTTAATTGTTTATGGCTGTTGTCTGTCTTCCTCATAATAAAGTGAGCTCAAAGAAGGCATGACTTTTGTCAATATTATTTATTCCCGTATCGCTGGATATAAGACTGGTGCCTAGCCATGGTATGCACTCAGAAATATTGTTGAAGGATTGAGTGAGTAAATAAAAGAAAAAGAATGACTGAACATGAATGCTTTTACTATTTTATTCTATCGCAAGATTGTCATGTATTCTGAAAAAGTAATGCTCCCAAGACAAAAGCAAAACCAAACTGTGCAAAGTTGGCTTTTAAATAATTTTATTAGTTCATTTTCCTCTCTTATTTAGCATTTCAGCTCTGTATCATTGATAGCTCTTGTTGGAAGACAATTCCTACACTGTCTTCCCTCTTGAGTTGGTTTGTGCTGACTTCCAGAATTTTCTTTTTGTACTGCTGTATTATAATAACCTCAATTAAGTGGACAAGAGTGTGAGTGATTATAAGAATGAGGATTTGTATAGTAATTGCTGACAGATTCTTTAATAATGCCAGTTAAGATTGCTGTAATAAGAGATGACATCTATTCAAAAAGGGAATTTTGTTTTTTAAAACATAATTTTCTTATTCTATCAGGACTAGTAGTATGCCTGACTAAATGTAATAGCATTTTATATCAGCTCTCCCCTGAGTTAATATGGAAGAAATGGCTAAAGTCACTGCAAAAGAAACCTTAGCATAATAAACTATCCAGTTCTGAGGGTTTCAAATATACCACAGTTTTACGTTTATGTATAATAGACTGTGATTTTTAATGATAGATCTTGGACATATTCGGAAGTTTATAATTACCATAAGGCAATACGATATTTATCAAGTACTTTTTAAACATGTTAAGAGTACTTTTGCTTGTATAAAAGCCTCTCTACCCTCCAACAGTGTATTAGGTAGGATTAGGTTGGCTTTAAAGAGACGAAAAACTCAAAAAAACTGAAATATAAATACAGTACAAATGTATTCTCTTTCAAATGAAGTAAGTCCAGAAAGAGTTGGTTTAGGGTTGGTCACTGTGGCACAGTGTCAAGCATCCAGGGTTGTGCTGCATTTCTTCTCAACCATCCTTAGCATGTGGCTTCCATATCATATTCTGAGATGGCTGGACCAGCACCAGCTCCAGGACTCGAGTCCAGCTGGAAGAGTGAAGAAATGATCAAAGGATGACACACCTCCTTTCTAAGAGAATTTCCGTTAGCATTTATATTAGCTAGACTTAAGCACATGGATGTACAGGGAAGCTAGGCTATGGGGTTCTTATTTTTGATGGTCATGTGCTCAGCTAACACTTAAAGATTTCAATTCTAATGAAGAAATGAAGAAATACACGTGGGGAGAAATAGAAGTCTCTGCCACAAAGAAGTTTTCAAGGAAGGAGACAAAACATAGCAAAACTAAAAGTTAACTATCTAATATTTATATTACAATGTTGGATAGTAAATCCTAGGGGTTAAGAAATTAGGGCTTTGGAGTTAAGCTGCCTCGATTGGACATCTGACTCCATCATACATTTGCTGTGTGAACTTAGGTATTTCAACTTTCCAAGACTCAGTTTCTCACAGGTAACTAGAGAAAAATATTAATAATAGTATTACAGCATTGAGATGATCAAATAAAATGGTGAACATAGGCCTTTAGCATAGAACCAGGCTCACACTGAGCACTCATTAAATATTATTGATGAAGAAGAAAAAGATGATGATGATATGGATGTTAATGGATAGTAGCACAAATAATATCATCAGTAACATAAGAACTATCAAAACATTATGATTAGTATGATTAGTATCAGACAATGCTTGGAAAGCTTTGTAGATGACAGAGTACTTGAGGCAGACCACATGGGTAGGTGGGATTCACAGAGCTAGAAAGGAAAGAGAATTCAAGCAGAGTGTATTAATCTGTTATGACCAATATCAACAACATCAACCTCCACATGGTTTGAATCCTTCGTAATTTCATTGTAAATGGATTTAAAGCAGGGGGAAGACTGAAGCTTATTGAACCGAGGTGCAAACATCATCTAACAATTTACTTACTAACACAATTATTCTATTGCCGACCATTTTCTGAGTTGCTTTTTAGGGAAAAAACAAATTATTAAGTGTAGGTTTTCTAGAATCCAGTTAAGTGAACTCCTTACGTAGCACCTTGGGTGGAAAACCAACAACCTTCTACTTCTTCAAATAGTAAATCACTCTTACTTTCCTAACAGTAATTTCAATGTCACAAAATTACCCCCAGAAATTGTAAAAATCTCCACCAATGGTAAAGCAGTGAGCAAAAGTATGGCCATTTTACCTGTTTTGCAACTGGTATTTTTGATGTTATACACACACCCACACAGAGGCATACACACACACACACATACACACACACATAGACATATATATATATATATATGCCCAATATTTTCTTCAAAATATGAAGAACTTTGGGCATACCTTCAATTACTATAATTAATTTATTCTCACCCGAAGCACTAAGAAGTTCAGTTGAGCATGAATTCTTCATTTTCCCACCATTGGAAATCACTTGACAAGTTCCCCCATTAGAAAGCCTAATTTAAAATTAATATGTATGCATTTTCTTTCATCTTTTAAATATGCAAAAATAAGCTGTTTCTCAGTGATGAAGAACTGAACAGTGGTTTGAAATGCCACTTATTTGAATTTCATAAGTCAATCTTTCCCTATATCATTTTTTTCTTCATTTAGCTGTCACTCAGAAAATTGCAAACAGTTGAGAACTGAGCAACTTGTTCCCCACAAGGTCTGAGTCTTAGAGAGCTAGCGCTTTTACCACTTTCAGTCATACAGTTTACTCAATTTATGTAATGTAATTACTATTCATTAATTTTTTAAGTACTTCATATTCTCTGTCTCATTTAATCTTCACCAGAACTCAGCGAGTTGGAAACTATTGTTGTACCCATTTCATAGCCCAGAAAACTAAGACATGGAGTGAGGAAGTACCTTGGCCAATGTCATACAGGTGACAAACAGTAGAGACAGGATTACAATCCATCCTGTCTACATCTACACACTGCACACCTAATTCCTGCATTATTCTGCCTCTCCTCTCGCGCTTTTATAGAACCCCATTTAGGCCAGTGGATGGAGAAAAACTTTTGCTTTTTTAGTTGAAAATTATATTGTAAAACTTTATTTCTACAATAATAACTACACCTCTGGCTCCATTTCTCAATTCTACAAATGATCGACTGGAAGCATTATATAATACGTAGAAAACATGCTGGTGAGTCACATTTATGCCCTAGAAGTCAGCAATATTCAGAGGAAATGACACAGTAACATGCTTGATTCTCCCACAGAAGAATCTTCCCCAATGCCTACATGACGGTTTGAGACATAATGTGCTCTTTTTAAAGACAGAAGAGGAAAAACACTGTTGCAGGGAAAACTACTGGCCACTTGATGTGTGTTTCTAGCCAGGATCTTTACAAGATAAATGCTCCATCTGATGAAAAGCTATGAGAACGACACAAGCACCCAGCAGAGTACATGCATAGCTTCTTAATAATCCCTTGTCGTTTTAGCAAACACACATCATAATAGCCCATTTTGACAGTCAAATAATGCTACCACCAACTTGGCACGATAAAAAATAAACCTGACTGAATGCAAATGGGAAAACCTATTTAAAATATGTTACAGGAATAAACATGTACCAGTCTAATCAAGATGGTGAACAGATTTTCAGTCAGTTCAAATCCTTTAAGGAAAGAGGACATGAAGG
>RJWJ010035973.1:0-16351 GCA_004363605.1 Indri indri
AAAAAAAAAAAAAAAAAAAAAAAAAAAAAAAAGATCATATGGAAGATAGGCTCATTAAGACCATGAAATGTATATGGAAAGTGAAGAGAGATATGGAAGGTTATTTTCACTTGAATCTATGTATAAAAAGATGGTTTTCAAAAAAATATTTTACAGTGAAATTCAAGAAAAAGTATCCTATGAGTTTCAGATTAATATTTGTCATTAGAGGTAAGACTTGTTGTAAAACACTGAATTCATCTTCATTGTATTTTTATTTGACGAAAAATTCAGGTCATAATGTTTTGCAAATAAGATTGAAAAAAATGTGAAGACCAGGAACATAATTACAAGCACAGTCCTCATGTAACAATGTTGTACACAGTACCTCCATTTCGGGTTTTTAAAAAAATGGGAAGTTACCACTCAAAATAACTTGGTAGTTATAACTATAAAATTGAAATACATGGATCTTATTTATGAATTGTTCATCTTCTAGAACTAAAAATATGTATCCCAAGAGATTAAATACAATGAGTAAAATATCAAAATTAACATTTTCATAGTGACATTTAAAATAAATACTAAAATATGTGAGTGTAAAGTTGCCTAATTTTTTTTTAAATATCAAAGGAAATGGTAGGGGCATGTATTTATATTTAAAATTGTAGAATTTCCTGCTACAATATATAAAACTATTTTTAAAAAATTAAGCATACTTATTAAAACTTCTTACTTTTTTAGACTTCTTTTTATTTTTTCAGGGACACAATATATATAAGAGGCAATATTTAATTCTCTAAAAATAAAGTTTACCTTATTTAAAGGGCCTGAAATTTTAGTTTTGATGTAATTTTGATAAAAATTATGTCTGAAGTAGTAACTCAGCTATATTTTCCCAACACCTCAAATGTTTTTCAATGTACGTTATTTTTATTGTCTTTCCACCTATTGGTTACTATCAATAAGGAGTTTGTGTGCATATGTGTGTATACTTTGAGTAATTCATAACAGAAGTTTTCCTAATGAAATAACACGAGAGTAGTTTTCTCAAAAAGTACTTCACTTTTGTCTCATATTTTTTTGAGAAAAGTGTTTCATCGGTAATAAAGATTTTATTTACTTTATTAAGATTATTTATCAGAGAGCCTGAGATATGGACAGTTGAGAATTCACTGAGTTTGCAAAAACACGTTTATGTTTATTTCAGTGCCTGATTTATAATACATGTTATGTGTACACAAGAATTAGGTTTGACCATCATTTTCTTTGTAAAATATCACCTGGTAGCAATGTTGTGTTAGGCCTATAGTGAGGATATAACTCTCTGATCAGAGGCTACAGATACTAACCAAAAGAACTTGACTGGTTTTTTTTTCCCTAAAAGTGGCCTAGTTTATTTCAGAAAAGAGTTGTAAATATTGTTCTTATTAAAGACAAATTCATTGGTCACGGTTCTAAAAGCTATAACCAGTTACTCACTAAGTTTGTATATGGAGAGGAGTTTGTTTAGTCACAAAAAAAGGTTTATATTTCTTTCTATGCTATTTTATAGTTTTTCACTTTTAAATAATTTCTTGGTAGACGAAGAAACATGAGTTGTGGCTAATTTTTTAACTTAAATGAGAAGGTGTTGAATATATGGCTCTTAATAAAGGAGAAAGTTTGGCTCTTCTGCCCCTGAACTTTCTATTTCAGAGCGTCAGTTTGTCTTCTTTGGTTCTGTACTGTTAGCAACCTCTCTTATGTAAGGAATTCTTCGAGTACTCCAACACGGTTTACTGAGGCTCCTCTTTGGTTTACTAAGGTTTCTTTTGGCATACTTTGCCTTCCACCCCCAAGTTTCCAGAAGGAACCTATTTTGTCACTAAACACTATGATAATAATACCCCTCTCCCAGAGCAAAAAGTAATTTCTAAAATAGAAAATAACAAAAAAAAATTAAAAATAACAGTATTGAAAAGAAAAGATGAGATGGAGCAATTAAATTCCAATATTTCTAGCAGCACAAGAATAAAGTTTTAACTTAAATACCAACAGTGATTATAATGTACCTTCCCAGGATAATTCTAAATATTTCAACTGTAAGAAATTAATAACTCCAAAATTTATAGATCTGTCTTAATAAATAATACACATAAAATATACTAAATGATAGCAATTTTGATTCTATATTATTATAAAAGAAAACTGTATGATAAAATACAGACCACACATGTAATTAATAGAATGATTCCAAATTTAGAAAGCAATTACTCTAAATTCTCATAAGAAAGTAGTAAATCTTGGACTCATATCAAGTATAAAAATGTCAAGTTTCAACACCCATTATGATATTAAAAATTAATAAAACAAAAATAGAAAAACATTCATTGGTATGATAAAATATCTGTTACACAGATGAAAATAAACCTGTGATTTTTTTCATGTTAAATTCACAGTAAACTAAGGATAATTCCTAGCAACACTATAATTTTAGTTTTTATATAAGCACTGTCATAAATCCAACTAGAAAATAAACTGAATAATTGGAATAAATCTTGGAAATAAAAGGACAAAATTTTAAATCTTTGCCAGAGATATAATAATTGTAACAGTTACCATGAACATTTACCTAGTTATTGTGAACTTTGCAGCATAGTGTAAGTGGAGAAAACATAAAAATTTTTCTTTAAACAGAAAACATCACAGAAGTATGCAATGATATTATCGATTATTCAAAATATAAAATATTAAATAGCAAAACTTTCTAACTCAAAGGAGTGTATATTGATCAAGGCTCATTTATTACTGCATTCATATCAAAGTATCTTTTGGTTTAGTTTTTTTATCATTTTAATATTCCATATTTATTAAAAAGGAATGCTCACACATTACATACAATTCCTCCTCTCTCTCAATCAACACACATTCACACACACAGAGAGAAATATATACAATGGATAAACAAATATACAAGTAGATAAACCATGATCTTAATTGAAACCTCTTTAAAAGTTGGAAAATAGAAAAATTATCCCTAAGTCTAATCCATATTTTTTTATTTTTTCTTGCAACATAAACTTTAAAATATAATTACATATATATGTCCATGTGAATACGCTACATTGCCCAGTTTGGGTTCTATTACATTCATCAATTACATTTATAATAAACTTTTGGATTGGATGTCTTACCGTCCTCCAAGCATTCCACATGCTTTTTAGTAAATTGACACTACCATTCTTTGGAATTCCCTGGGAAGTCTGATTTTGTTTGTTTGTTTGTTTGTTTTTAATCTATTACCTCCGTTAAAAGAACAACTTTAGACAAATTAGGGTTAGCAGAGTTTTTCTGAGCACAGAACAATTCATGAATCAGGCAGCAACCTGAACAGGAGAGGTTCAGAGAGTTCTACCCAGCCACATGGGCATGTAGGATTTACAGACCAAAAAAAAAAAAAAAGTGACATTCAGCAATAGCTTTACTTGTTACAGCTCAGTATTTGCCTTACTTGGGCATGGTGTGATGAGGCATTTGCCTTATATGAATACGGTTTGACCAGTTGGCAACCTATTATTGGCTGAAGCTCAGCTGCTGTGATTGGTTGAGACTCAGTTATTTGTTAAAAAATATACTCTCATATTGCAATTCTTTTCCATATTAAGTTATGTTGCAGTTTGTTACATATATACTCAAGATATGGAGGAAGATTTAGGCCAAATTTCATTTCATGTAACACCTCTCATGCTCTCTGCAGAGTGATTGGCTAAAGGGTGGCACCTAACCTATTCTCTTGAATGAGATACGAGGAGAAATTAACTGTGGCTCCTGGGAAAGAATCTTGATTAATATTCTATAGAAGGTACGTAGTAAGATATGAACAAGAATGAATGTCACCACTAGAGGCTGCTGGTAGTCATCTTGCTACCATAAAGTAAGCCAGCCTTAAGATGAAGAATATATTCTACAAGACAAATAGATTACATAAGAAAAGAGTCTTTTTTTTTTTTGACATCGTCAAATATGGATCAACTCTTTCATGAAGTTGGCCCAGTATATGGACTTTTCAGTTATTGAGCGAATAGACAACAATTGTTGTAGACTATTAAATTGTTTTCTTTTACTTACATCTAAAAAATAAATCCTCATTTGCAGACAAAAATCAGCTTTTTCTAATTTTCTTTTACATTATGACATACATTGAAGTGATGATATCTGTACAATAGTAAAGTTTAAGGAGTCTTCTCACAGGTGGAGATGAATGTCTGAAATTTTTCTACTCATTATTTTTATAGAGGTTAAGTTTATGCATAGAAAATCATCTTATAAAATTGATTGACTTCTCCCAATTAGTTCACTAATTTCCTGGGTGTACTAGTAATTATATATTTCAAGTAGAGCAAACCAAATACAAATGCTTTTTGACTTAAGATGAGGACACATCCTAATAAACTCATTGTAAGTTGAAAAAATGATAAGTTGAAAATGTATTTAATACTCCTAAGCTACCAAACATCATAGGTTAGCCTAGCCTACCTTAAATGTGCTTGGAGCACTTATCTTAGCCTACAGTTGGGCAAAATCATCTAACACAAAACCAATTTTATAATAAAGTGTTGAATAGCTCATGTAAATTATTGAGTACTGTATAATGGTTGTATGGGTACTAAAAGTATGATTTCTATTGAATGTGTATCACTTTTGCACAATTATAAAGTTGAAAAATCTTTAAGTGGAACCATAAGTTGGCAACTGTCTATACTAAATTTCATATTCTAGATCCTTTCTGTTAAAAGAAATAGAATTTATTTAATAAGAGATTTAAAGAGGTTAAAATTAATTTATGATATCATTTATTTACAACTCACTTATTCAGCATTACAATAAGAAATTGTCTCAAGTTTCTTCAGTGAGGAAGTGATTTCTTTGTATCACATTAGTCGATGAGTGGCTCTGCACCACAACATGATATCAATACTAGCATGTTGCTTTCTAAAGCATGTACTTGCAATCTTTAATTTTCTATACTATTGAAATTGGCAATATAATTGTAATGCTTAGTAAAGAGTATCATATCCACATGCATTGCTTTTTAAAATTTCATTAAATTTGTATGATCTCCCCTCCCATATTTTAGTACATATGTCTGCAAGTTTCTAGTGATTATTTGGAAGCATGAATATATCACATCCATCTGGCCTAGGCTTCAAAAACTTATCATCTATTAAGAAACATTGGCTAAAATCATTTTTGTCCTCTAACTAGCAATTCTAAAGTTTCTGATGATGAATCTCCAACATGTATCCTGATTGCAGAAATGTTAAAACAGGTGAATGTAACAAGACAAAGAGGATGTGATTTACCATTAGAATGTAGTAGTTACAGTTATTTTGAGAACTTGGTAGTTGCAAAGGCAAGCATTGCCCTCTCAACGTGGTGTCATGTCTTCTCAATTTAGAATTCCAGTAATTCAAATATGTTTTGCTATATCAAAAACATGAAATGAACTAATGAAAGACTAGAAAGAAGTTGGATTATGGAGCTCCAAACAAAGCTACTCTTTCAATTACATTTATTTTCATGTTCATTAACACATAACTATAAAATATAATTCTAATATTCTTGTAATTTAAAGAATATATGTAATCCTATTGAAAATATGAAGATGCAAAATATTTACATCTTCTGTTTCTATTAAAAGAACTAAAAGCCTAGAGGTTGTATTGCTTTATTTCTAGGAGTTTGACTGCTAAAATCTGAAATGACTAAACTGTATGCAAATGCTAATATAACAACGTTTTAAAATGGAGTAGTGTGAGCAGTATGTAATACAATTGACAAATAATCTAGATAAATAATATGGCTTACATGAAGTAGATATGGCAAATAATGACTTTTTTAAAAATTTCAGCATATTACAGGGGCACAAATGTTTAGGTTACATATATTGCCTTTGCCCGACTGAGTCAGAGCTTCAAGCATGTCCATCCCCCAGATGGTGCACACCGCACCCATTAGGTGTGAATATACTTATCCCCTTCTCCCCCCTCCCACCTGGCCAACACCCAATGAGTGTTACTACTATATGTGCACTTAATAGTAGATCAGTTAATACCAATTTGATGATGAGTACATGTGGTGCTAGTTTTTCCATTCTCGGGATACTCCACTTCGTAGTATGAGCTCTAGCTCTACCCAGGATATACAAGTGATGCTAGATCACCATTGTTTTCTGTGGCTGAGTAGAACTCCATGGTGTACATATACCACATTTTATTAATTCACTCACGTATTGATGGGCACTTGGATTGCTTCCACATCTTTGTAATTGTGAATTGTGCTGCTATAAACATTTGAGTACAGATGTCTTTTTTATAGAATGTCTTTTTTCCCTTTGGGTAGATGCCCGTAATGGGATTGCTGGATCAAATGGCAGTTCTACTTGTAGCTCTTTGAGGTGTCTTCATATTGCTTTCCACAGAGGTTGCACTAGTTTGCAGTCCCACCAGCAGTGTATGAGTGTTCCTGTCTCTCCACATTAACACCAACATTTACTGTTTTGGGACTTTTTGATAAAAGCCATTCTCCCTGGAGTTAATTGATATCTCATTATCCTTTTGATTTCCATTTCCCTGATGATTAGAAAGAGGTGTTGAGCATTTTTTCATATTTGTTGGCGATTAGTCTATCTTCTATTGAAAAGTTTTATTTCATGTCCTTTGCCCACTTTTTAATGGGGTTGTCTGATTTTTTCTTGCTGGTTTTCCTGAGTTCTATAGAGATTCTAGTTATCACCCCTTTAGCAGATATGTAGCATGCAAATATTTTCTCCCTTTCTGTAGGTTGTCTGTTTGGTCTCGTGATAGTTTCCTTGGCTGTGCAGAAGCCTTTTAATTTGATCAGGTCCCATTTATTTATTTTTGTTATTGCAGCAGTTCAACAGGCATAACCTGGGCTGGCCCAGGCAAACTGGCAACTCCATGTTGATTAATGACATCTGTGTGGAATAAGTAAGGTGTCTTTCCTCCTGGCAATAAAAAGGGGGAGTTTTTTGTTTGTGGATGGAATTTGACATAGACCTTGAAAAATGGTTAGAAGTACTACAAGTCAAAGTTACTACAGGCATATAAACTTGTACAAGAAAAGACTATGGCAATAAAAAAAAAAAGGGAGACTTCTATAGGCAATGAAAAAGATCATTTATACATAAAGATAGATATTTTTATAAGACCCACAATCCTGATAAAGATTAATGTTATCCTTTTTTTAAATCGGAGGAAACATTCTTGAGAAATTAAATCTCATGCACAAGTTTACACCAATATTTCATTACGGCATTAAATTTCAGTCCCAGTTTGGCAAAAGAATAGGCTGTATGAGGAAACAATGCAGGGTATGATAAATTTGCATGCCAACTAGGGGAAAGAATATATCATTTTATAGGCAATATTAATCCATCTAAAATTTGATCAGGGAAAAGTTGTCTTTTAAATAGCAAGATAGTCATAAGATGCTATAGTGAACTGTAATTATATGAGATGTTTGTATTAAAGGAGTAAATCTTAATTTAAAAACAGTGATATTCTCATTAGATACTGTTGCTCTTGTAGGATTTGCTACTTCACTTTTCTTTGGAAAAATGTGTTCAATCAGTACACACTACAGATGCCAGTGCTGACAAGCAACAATTATGGATGACGCAGAGTAAGGAACTCTCCTCTGTTTATGGCTTCCCATATGCCTCATATAACATGATATGAACTAGATAAAATTTATGTCAAATTCATTTCTCAAAATGACGAAGTTTAGTTCATGTCTTTGATGTCAGCAGAATAACAAACTTACATGAAAAAGTACATTTGAATAATGACACAATTAGATAATGATCTTGAACTAATGTATGAAATTACTTAAAATATCAACTTTTGTTCAAATGTTCAATAATCATGGAAAATATTTCAATGTCTTCCTTCAAGCTGCCTTTTAATTGTGCAGAGCAGATAATTTAATTAAATATTAATATATATGGAAAGGAAAAATAAAGTTCCTGTCTTCAAAGTTTATCTTTCATTTTTTCCCAGATGTCACGAAGTCTTCATATTAAAAGTGTGCAATATACAAGTATAAAAGATAAATATCCTCAATTCTAATTTCTCTCATTACATACTTTTTCTCCTTACCTTCATCAGGATTGCATTAAAGAAACTTTTTAAAAGGAACTTGAGTTACCACAATCTGTAGTTACTTTCTTCTCGTATCTTCCATGATATGCATGCCCATTTCCTGCTCCCACATTTATGTGATACACTGAAAACTCCTAGCAACTTGCTCTGCCCCAGTAAACAATATTTAAGACCCTAGTGATTATATTTGAAATGTGGTTTGTTCATAGTCTGGTTAGATGTATTACTTTGATTCCATTCTCTTGTCATAAACATTTACTCCATTTCCTGATTTTTTTTTTTTTTTTTGAGACAGGGTCTCACCCTCTTGCCCAGGTTAGACTTAATGAATGCAGTGGCACTATTATACCTCTCTGCAGCCTTGAATTCCTCCACTCAAATGATCCTCTTGTCTCAGTTTCCCAAATAACTAGGACTACAGGCATGTGCCACCATGCAACGCTAATTGTTTTCTTCTTTTTTTTTTTTTGTAGAGCCAGGGGTCTTGCTGTGTTGCCCAGGCTGGTCTCAAACTCCTGGCCTAAAGTGATCCTCCTACCTAGGCCTCCCTAAGTGGTAAAATTACAGACATGAGCCAACATGCAGAGCCTAATCTCCTGATTTTTTAAGAAAGAACTTTTATAATTAAAAATTACCTAATAGAAGTTGCTATTCACTATGTATCTCATGCATTCTCATAAGTTTGGCTACCTAGACTTTTAAATGCTTAAGTAGATATAAAATGTCCTTTGCCTTCTTGTTTTTGCATGCCCTGTTCTACCCTGACCTATTTTCCCCTAGATATTACTCTGCTGCTTGGTTTTATAAATGCACCTTACTGACACCTCTGGAATTTTCATATACATTTTCTCTAAATGTTCTATCTACTGCTACCAGTTCCCCAGTAGATCCCTCCTCAATAAGAGTTTTATTTTCATTCCTGGTAATATAATGTAAATATAACATGTAAAAATTGACACTTGCCTTCAATATGTAACATGTATTTAAAATTAGGCACAGTAATTTTGTGATCTAAAATATAAATAATATGATTTCCATTAATATAATTTTTAATTATGATGGATAATTGCAGGTCATTAGTACCACGAAATAATTTTGAAAATCCTATTAGTAAAGCCATTTTAGTCTATTACTTGTTATTAGTCTATTACTCTGAGGCACTATGTTTAAGGCATAGTGCATATTAACTCACAGTGAGTAACACACTTTTTCTGTGGTTGAATGGGAAAATGCATTTCTTTGGGTTCCTTTGAGTATGCCAAGCTTAGGAAGCTTGAACTGCGTTTCCTAACTTGCAAAAGTCTATAAAATGTTATGGAGTCTCTAGTATACAATGTTGTAGATGTTGAAATGTACCTGTCATTGAAAAAAAAATCGCAGCTCCATTGACCATTTTCATATAACTTTGATAATACAGACTTTTCTTGTCATTATAGGCCTGTTTATGGCATGTCAGAAAAGAAGCAGGTTAAGCAGGACAAGGTCATTATTATCTATCAAGATAACACTTGTTGGCAACAACAAGGCCATTGACAAAGTTGTCATTAAATTGAATCCACCCATTTCTGCGTGTCCCTGCCTGGGGAGAGGCATGGTAAAGACTTGATCTGCCACAAAAATGAGCACAAGTCTGAGATGAACTGAGAAGGAGGAACACATGACCTAGACGATTGTTAGGCTGCTCAGTAATTGTAACAGCACTAGAGATAAGTAAAGAAGCAGCAGGAGAGAGAGAATGCTGAGTTTAATGAGTATTTTCTTGAAAAAGCTTGAGAAAAAAAATCATGAACGACCAATTTTGCATTTAATTTGGGAGATTAAATTTTTATTTATTCATGAAATAGGGCCTTGAGAGTAAATCTATTTCAGAGAAAGTAGAAAGTTTCTACTCTCTGAAACTTGCAAATTTTGATCATGAAAATTCACAATTACAGACTGTGAGTATTTACCGCATTAGAACAATAATAAAATAAATCCATTTGCCTCCAGTTAGATTGATTTTCTTCTGTCCTCCCTTTCCTATTCACCTGATTTACTTGTAACTATGATTATGGAAGCTAAAATTCTACTTTCTACCCCCATGAAATCCACTATTTTGGAACCTACAGATGCATGAGAACATGTGGTATTTGTCTTTCTATGCCTGGCTCATTTCATTGAACATAACGGCCGCCAGTTCCATCCATGTTGCAGCAAAGGGCAGGATTTCATCCTTTGTTATGGCTGAATAGTATTCCATTGTGTATATGTACCACATTTCCTCTATCCATTTATTTGTTGGTGGGCATTTAGGTTGATTTCATATCTTGGTTATTATGAATACTGCTACAATAAACATGAGAGTGCAGACATCTCTTGGACAGACTGATTTCCTTTGTTTTAGATATATAGCAAGCAGTGGGATAGTAGATCATACAATAGTTCTATTTTTAGTTTTTTGAGGAGCCTCCATACTGTTTTCCATAACAACCATACTAATTTGCATTCCCAGCAAAAGTGTGAGAGCACTCCCCTTTCTCCACATCCTTGATTATGTGTCACTTTTCATGTTTTTCATAGTGGCCATTTTAATAGGGATGAGATGATATCTCATTTTATAATTTCCTGATGATTAGTGATGCTGAGCATTTTTTCATATATCTGTTGTCCTTTTGTATGTCTCTTGCTGACAAATGTCTATTCAGGTCTTTTGCCCCTTTTTAATCAAATTATTTTTTTTACTACCGAGTTGTTTAAATTTATTATATCTCCTGGGTATTAATTGCTTTTTAGATTGGTAGTTTGCAAATATTCTCTCCCATTTTGTAGGTTGTCTCTTCATTTTTTACTGTTTCCTTTGCTGTGTAGAAGTTTTTTTTCTAATTTTATCTCATTGTGGTATGAGAATATATACTGTATTATTTCTATCCTTTTATATTAACTATAACTTCTTTTATGGCCTAGAATTTGGTCTACTCTGAATTATGTTCTTTTTGTACTTGTGAACAATCTCTATTCTGCTTTTTTGGGGCAGAATGTTTTATGGACATCTGTTAGTTATAGTTGGTTTATAGTGTTGTTAAGGCCATCTATTTCTTTGGTGATCTTTTGCCTAATTGTCCAATTAACTGTTAAAACTTGGGTATTCAAATAAACTATTATAGTTGAGGTGTCTACCTCATGTAGATACCTGTCATGTATTTTGTATTTCCATCAATTTTTACTTCATGTGTTTAAAGTGCTCTGTTTTTTGATGCATATATTTTTGTCATTGTGAAATCTTCCTGAATAATTGTCACTATGATCACTTTTAAATGCTCTTTGCCTTTAATAAGTTGTTACAGGTCTGTTTATTCTGTTATCAGTATATCCATTATAGCTCTCTTAAAGTTTCTGTTTGCATGTTATATATTTCTTCATCCTTTTATTTTCAATCTATTAGTATATTTGAATCTAAAGTGTGTCTCTATAGATAGCATATAGTAAGATCTTGGTTTTTAGTCTATTCTGACAATCTCTGCCTTTTGATTTGATGGATTAAGTAACTCATATTTAAAGTTATTGTTTATATAGTTGGATTTATGTCTGTCATTTTATTTTTGTTTCCATATGTCTCATGCATTTCTTTTTTTTTCTACCTTTAGTCTTTCTTTTGCATTAAGTAAATATTTTCTAGGAGACCATTTTAATTCCTGTAAAGATTTTCTCTTGGCATATTATTTATTTTCCTAATGTTTATTCTGAAGCTTACCATATACATTTTGATTTATCAGCATCTATTTCAGATTTCAACTTTGTTCCAGTGCATACAAAATCATTTCGCATATATAGTTCTATTACCCTTCCCCCTTTTTGAGATATTATTATATATCATACATCTATTATATATTTGTACACATTATAAATGAAAAATCCATTATTGGAGCTATTACTTGATATAATTTATGTTTTTTAAAGATGATTAAGTAAAGAAAGAACAAGTATATAGAAAGTGTGTTATAGTAACCTTCTCATTTGCCATTCCCGGTTCTCCTTATTTGTTCTTGTGGATTGGAGTTACTATCTAACATCATCTCCTTAGTGCAGCTTTCTTTGCTCCCATCCACCTCCTTACTGCTGTTATTGCTGACTATGTTACTGTTCTGTATATCATAGGCCCTAAAATAAAATTATATACTTATTTTTTTAAATGCAATTTCTTTACAAATCAGTTAAAAGAAGAAAGGAAAAGAAATATGCAATTATACTCTTTTTTATATTTACATGATTACCGTTAAGAGACCTCCCTTGGGGAGGGAGGATTCAAATTACTGTCTGAGTCACTTGCTTTCAGCCTGAAGAAATTCCTTTAATATTTATTGTAAGCCCGTTTTAATATGTCATGGAATGTCTTTACTTTGCCTTCATTTTTGAAAGATAGTTTTGCTGGATATAAGACTCATGACTGATAGTTTTTATTTTTTTAGCACATTGAATCTCACCTAGCCTTTCCCCCACAGAACCTCTACTTTATGAGTAGTCTCAGCGAAGGGCTGCTGGGGATACACCATTCTCTGCCGCCATGCCTGAGGCAGAGATTCCACCTTATGATTAGATGCTCAATGGAGGAGAAAAAAAAAAAAAAACAAAAAAAACTTTCAGCTGCTCTTTCCTGGAATAGAACTTTTGCAACATGAAGCTGAAGGGAGATGAGAAATGCTAATGACATCCCCCTCCAGAAGCTACAATAGCCTTTGACTGGGAACTCACAGGAAAAAGGGGCCCCTCTTCCCAGCTACCTCTGCCCAGAGTTGAGCTTCTGTCACACTGAAATGATGGGATAGTGAAAGGGTCATGATTCAAATGCCAAAGATTCTCATTGTATTTTTTTTGTTTGTTTTTGTTTTTTACCAAGATTCAATACTTTTTTTGATTAAATGTTTCTTCATTTGCTGTATTTTCTTAGGATAATTTCCAGAGACCTAAATGACTCTTTCAAAATAATTTTCACCAGTTATGATTGTTTCACTGGGGAGATGTTACACAGTTACTCTTGCTGCCAGTGAGGAAGTCATTTTTCCTAAAATTTTTTATTTGCACTATATTGAAAGACTTTTCACACTAAGAAAAACATGATAATTGATCAAGACTATCTCCAAATATATTTAAGCAATTGACATTATTTAAAAATTTATCTTAATTTAAACAAATTACATATTTTTAAATGACACAATTTCTAATTGCATAATGATAAAATCTAATTTAGTTGTTTCCGTTTTCTATTGCTACTGTAACAAATTACCACAAACTCAGTGGCTTAAAATAACACAAATGTATTACTTCATTTTCAGCTAAGCTAGAAGAGAGAGCTGAGCTGCCAGGTATAGAAATAGCTGATTAAATTAACAAGCAAAAATTGAAAGAGTTGAAGTGCCTTTAACCACTTACTGTAATGGTACACACAAGAGGCTAAAACCAGAAAAAACAAGGGCTCTCCTTGTTCCATTCCCCCATGGAATTTTGCAGTGGGGTAGGATCAGGTAGATTAGCATGGACATATGGGTTTTCTCACTGTTGAAGGAGACCTGAACAAAAGACTTCTGCAATTATATGGACTCCGGGGTTGGGGGAGGAGTCAGAGGGGAAGGCTAGGAGTGGAAAAGTACTGGATACTGAGTTAGAGTAGAAAAAATAGATCTCAGCAGAGGCACCGGCAGAGGACCTCTGCCCAAGGCTCAGATAAAGAGACCCAGGAATAAAGGCTCCTGAACTAGGAATGCAAACATGTGAAATAGCATGAATGGGAGGAAGGGTGGGGGGCTGAGTCCTTGACTGAGACTCCCTCCGGAGACCACAATGCATTGCCTATATGCCAAGTCTGGTGTGAGAAAGGCAGCTTTCTCCGAGAAGCTTGCCTATGGTCAGGCCTGAAACATTACATGAAGTTTATAACCAGTACCAGACACCTCATTTATGATTCTGCAAGTCTGAAGTCAACTATGGTTTCACTGGACTACGGTTAAGGAATCAGCTGGGTTGTGTTCCTTTTAGGAGGCTCTAAGATATAATCTGTTTCCTTTTCCAGCTGTAAAGGTCATCCACATTCCTCGACTCCTGGCCTCCCCCCTCTTTCTTCAGAGCCATCAAATGTGGGTGGAATCCTTCTCACATCCCATCACTCTGAACTTGCTTCCATCGTTACATCACACCTCCTTCTCTAATTCTGACTCTTCTGCCTCCCTCTTCCACTTTCAAGGATACTCCCGATTACATTCAGGCTACCTGGATTACCCTAATCTCTTTATGTGTTTTATGAGTAATTACAAGACATTGTCCCAAATTGCCTTTTCCCATTTGTGAGGAGGATGCTCTGTGGCTAGCTTGTGCTCTGGCACAGCATTCAGAAATTGGAAGAAAAGGCAAGTGGCAGCGGGCAGGTGAGACATGCTCTCTGTTGTTCGGGGGGCGGGGGTGGGAGAGGTACAGCAGTAGCGAAAAGCCTGGCCAAGAACACGGCGAGCGCTTATATATGTCTCTGAACAATAGTGGCAACATGCCATGGGAAAGCATGATCCCATGGATTCAGACAGGAGATGTTACATGAGTGTGCTGATTCATGCCTCCGCAGAAGGCCTCCTAACCAGGGGGGCTGGGCCAAGAAAAACACTCCAGCAGTCATCTTAGTTTGGCCTAAGAAACCTATTGCCTATACAAATGCATTTTCTCTTACATTCCCCCTAGGTAATAGGTTTCCTGGCCAACACATGGGCCCATAGGGAGGCCCTTTGGGGACAAAGGCCACAACAACAATACAGGAACAACACAGTATTACCAGACCACAGCCAGCAGCTCTTAACGCTAAAAGGGTCCAACACCAGGAGGGGACCAGAGACGTTCCCACCACTGCTGTAGTGGGTCTCCATTAACTGTTGGATGGCCTGTACCTCGCCATAACTTCCTTCAACGTAGAGGACATATCCTCCTGGTGATCAGTATATATACACAACATTCAGTATGCACGACTGCACGTGTTTCTCCTTGAGCTGCAGTGAGGAGATCAAGGCCCATGTGGTTTTGCAAAATTACCTTTCTCATCCGAGTGACCTCATCCATCAGGAGGGCCAAGGCCTGCCTGGTTTGATTCAGGGTCTGAGCAGTAGCTCCGCTAGGGCATTCACTTCTATCTCTACCTTAATGGCTCTGTCCCCAGGGGGAAAGATGGCTGCCAGGTAGAATCACCATGGAGTCCCTTTCACCTGGTGCCAGCGGGAGAACACGGCATCCCAGTTATAAGGTTTCTTGGTAAAGGTGGGGAGAACCTTCCCCAGGACATATGGCCGTCTCCACGTGCACCTCAAGTGCACCTTCCTGTCGAATGAGCGGGAAGATAAAGCCACCCATACGGGGCGGTGCCCTACTAGCCAACATCGGGCTTTTCATGTAGGTAACCAGACAGAGAGGTCCTTAAACACCGCCCAGTTATCAGTGCAGACACGCAAAGGGGACGGCTCGTGCACGATTCAGCCCACTGGTGGCGCTGTCCCTGCCTCGTTTGGAACCACGTTTCATTATAATTCGTACTTCCACAGGAGGAAGTCTCCGTCCTTCAAGGTCCGGCTCTCTGTCCTGGACAGCTACTACCGTGCAACGGGCTGAGCGGCTGCGACCGGACCCGTCAGCACACCATGCCTCCACTGGAGGGGGACTCCATCCTTCAAGGCACGGGCTCTCTCCCCAGGTATTACCGTGGTCTGAGGGTCAGTATCAGACACAAATTCAACAGGACCCAGCACTGTCTGCAACTCGGCAATCAAAGGGCTGGAGCTGAACTCTGCTGTTGCTCCAAGCAAGCTCCCCACCTCGCCCCAGTGGGTGTCTGGGCCACCCCTGATCGTGGGCTGGTTCTCCATGGCCTCGCCCACCCTGCCATGGGGTACGTGGTGCGCACTGGCGCCTCAGACTGCCCAGTGATGGCTTCACAGCCCTGAAGGGCAGAATACACAGCCGCCAGCTGCTTTTCCACCAAGGAGTAGCGCTCCTGGGGGCTCTTCCAAGTCTGGGACCAAAACCCAATAGGGACCCGCCGCCTATGCTGGCGCTGCCACGAACCCCAGCCCATCCCGCTTGAGTCGACGGTCACAGCGAGGTCAAACGGCTGCGAGCGGTCTACTCCTTGCAGCATCTGGGCCCGTGCAACAGCCCTCTTGGCTGCCATGAATGAGGCCTCTGCCTCCGGGGACCAGTCCCAC
>RJWJ010035974.1:0-16352 GCA_004363605.1 Indri indri
GCATAATTACATTTTCTCTGAAATTTTTACAACACGCCCTAGCTTGATGGTAAAAGGTGCTTTAATAAAGTAAATCACCATATCTGTTTATTTATTCCAAGAACACTGAAGTGCCAGGCATGGGCTATGTCTGGGAGTGGGGAAGAGGCTGCGGACAAGGGACAAGATACCCAGAGATGACTCCCAACATCTAGCGGGAGAGTCTAGCAGGAGAGGCACAGATGCACACAAATTAAACAGGTCCAGTGTGTTAAGTGCTGCCGGTGATCCAGCCATGGCACGTGGGAGCCCTGAGAAAGAAGGAACTAGCTCAGGAAAGTGATTAAAGGGCCAAAAGTCTCAGTGCTAGTATTAAAATATACAGCTCCCCCTCTTCCATCATGCCCAAGCACAGAGACTGCCGGAGTCACAAGATCGCAGAATCACCAACCTTGGAAGTGGAAGTGACCTGAAAGATCAGTCAGCTTAAACTTCAACCAGGGCATAAATCTCCCCTCCAACCTGTCTCTGCCTGGCCCCCCATGACGCAGACCTCACTGGGCTCACTGGGGAATGAGCTGACAGAGTGGAGAAAGCAAAGGGTTTGGGGCCAGATAGATGCGCTTTAAAATCCAACACTTACTAGCCTGTGATCGCGGACTGACAACTTAGCCTCTCAGAGACTCAGATGTCCTGTCAGGTAAATGTCATTGCATTACCTACCATACAGGGTTGTCATGGATGGCGGCCTTGACTGCTTACCTGCTGAGGCAGCCCATTCTATTGTGGGACGAATGGGATTGATAGGAAGCTCATTGTTGGATTAAGAGGAAATCTGCTTCCTATGCATTTTGTATACATTGGTCCTGACTGTGCACACTGCACAGGGTAGAGAAAAAAGCAGCTTTTTCATTCCCTTGTATAATAGGACTGCAGACTGGACCATGCTAATGTACCAATGCTCTTTTTCCATAGCTCTCCTCTCCCTGCGGTGGCCAATTCTCCTGGCTTATTTCTAAATCTTTGTATTCTTCCAAATTCAGCCATCTCAGCCCTCAGAGATTCAGACTAGTAGCCCTCACAGTGACTGCTTATTACAATAAACAGACTTTAAATTAAATCTTAGGTGCCACAATTCTCTTTCAATAGAATCACATAAAATGGAAATGTCAAAAGTTGGAGAAAGTATAACTGTTTGACAATTGAAGATAGAACCATGAGATAGAGGAATTCAAACTAGCTCATTGGGTCACACAATAGATGTTTCTATTGAAGGAAAACGGTATATGGGATCTCCTGTCTCTTCAAAATCAAATTCATTGTGTTCTGATAAGATGCCAAAAGGAATCCCATTGACAGATATAAAATATTCAAACTGCAGACTCCGTGGCTGAATGCCAAGCTCTCAGCTCTCTTACTTACCATCTTTAGTAATGCAAAGCAAATAAAATGAAGTCTCTTTCATAAGAGAATGACACAATTCTTACTGACCCCTATATAATACAAACTCCTCTGACCAATGTGGATAACAATCCAATTATTTCAATGTATTTGCAAATTGCACACCAAAATGATATGCAATATTATAAAGAGAGAGTCAAATTTCACTTTCTGGCTACATTTCCAAATATGTTTTGTGGTGGTGTGAAGGAAAAGAATCAATTAGCACACTTTGACATCATTTCAAAAATTTAAGGGGAAATGTAGCAATTTGGAAATGACTATAGACTTCAAAATTTTTCCATTTTGCTACTTATCTGCCATTGTCGTATATCCCAGCAGGAAAAGGAGTGAAGGAATATCTTGTGATAAGATCAGAAGTCATGGAAGAGACCCACAATTGCCAGTTACATTGCATTTTAATTTAGAGATGCTTCTTTGGAAATTATATATTCATTTGGCATTTCCCTTGGAAAATAATGGAGGGGAAGAAACATTTTTCAAAGCTCTTGGGGCAGCTATTTAAAAACCAAAGTGCAAGTAGGCCCGCATGCAGGGAGAGCGGTCCTTTGTGGTTGAGTGTGACCCTGCTGTTTGTGCCATTTTCAGAGTCAGCCCACCGCAATGAAACATTCTACAACCATAATTAAATGTTACTTGAAAAGGTCTTTTTGAATATGAGAAGATATTTGTTATATGAAATGCTGTCAAAAAAGGGGGCTGGTATGGAGGTTGTCATCGAGTTAGGCAGCGTTGCAGGCTGATGCCAAGTCAGACACCTAATGGGAAGAAACAGGTGTGAGAACCTTCGGAACAAAAAGTGGAGCAAAAGAGGCAAGTGGAAGGATGAACTCCTGGACGGAGACAGGGAGTCTAGAGAGGCCTTCGCTCAGAAGCAGAGCTGGTTAAATCACAGGCTCTACATCAGGCCACCTGGGCAAGCCAGTCTGTAAGCATCTAGGCACCATTTTTGCATCTGTGAAATGGGATAATAGTAATACCTAGCTCACTATAAAGCATTTAGCATAGGGCCCAGTAGTTGGGTAAAGCACAATTATAATTAACTATTAGTGAAGTGATAACAATTAGGATCCCTTAGACCCAGGCAAGGGGGACCACGTGATTTAGGGTGCTCTCCTTGTAATTTCCTAAAGACACTCCCAGTGGCTAAAATGGATCTTGGGCAAGCAATGCCATAAGGCAGGGTACACCAAACCTGAACCAGAATAGACTTCAGGCTCTGCTCTCCCTTTTGGGTTGCTCTCCGACCCTCTTTTCCTACCCTTACTGTGTGATTGACCAAATGCCCCAGGAAGCTCCAGGACTTGTGCCTGTTAAATTGCTCAGGAGCCTCATGGCTGAACCCCACTTCCAAGAGAGTGGTCTGGCAAAGAGATTGCTCCACTGGCCAGGGTAGTATTTCTTTTGCAGAAATCATGCAAGATTTGACCATCAAAATGGTACTGACGTGTTGATTTAGAGTATTTCAAATTGTTAATGTAGACAGAAGCCCTGTAGAAAATATTTTGTGGGGCCCCTACATACCTTAGGGGCAGCTCCAGTAATAAGATGCTGTCCGTTGCATTGGCTACCCTTTTTCCATCCCCATCCAGGAAGAGGACTCAAAAAGTTCAGGAGAAACATATTCAGGAAATTCTATGGATCTAGATGATCCAGGATAATACATAGGCAAATTATTTCAAGTCCTTTCATCACTTCAAATCAGCAAACCACTGCAAATGACTGGAGAGAAGGGGAAGCTCCCCTCCCAGACTCCCACGGCCTACATCAGTGAGCACTCCTAAACCTCAGCCAGCCACAGAAGATTTTTAATGCTCAGATAGGAATTTTAAAAATTACTCCTAGTCAAAGACATGAAATTAAAATGGTGATTTCACATTTTGCCTACCGGAAAAACTGCTCGAGATAATTCCAGAATGCTGACCACCATGAAGTGAAAGAGGCACTTGCCGATATTGCTAGCAGAAGTGTGAAATGGTACAACCCTTTGGGACAGCAGTGTAGCAATATCTGTGAAGAGCATTTGAAATGCTGGTGCCCAGTTATATCACTTCTGGGAATCGAGCCCAAGGAAATTATCATAAATATAGAAAACGCTGTCAACATTTCTACCCGTAGCAGCCGGCCTCTGTCTCTTTTATTTTTCTCTCTTGTAAGAACTTCTGGAGAACTAAGTAAAACATGAATTACACTTTAGGCTACTCCTAGTGACAGATATAATGAATTTCATCATATTTTTATTAAAGCTAACATTTATTGATTCTTTATGAAATGCCAAGCAGTGTGTGAAGTGTTTTATATAGGCTGATTCCTTTAATACTCCCCATAACACGAACAGCAATGAGCACATTACTTAGGATCCCTTCAGCCCCAAAAAATGGAAAACCCCACCTCTCCTTGTTTAACCCATGAGGAAAATAATAATACAAGAATTCAAGTGACTCCATGGTTGATAAACTCAGTGGTGCCATAAAGAAAGGACCCAACTGCCCCATTTATCCCCACTGCCACCCTCTGGCAGCCTGGTCCTTTGTGATCACAAGATGGTCACCATGGCTCCAGCCTCGCATCCAGACACAATTATCTAATAGAGATATCTCCACGTCCCCTGGACCAGAAATGCATTCCATATTAATTCCTAAACCAATTCCTAGCAATTGGCTTAGAGAAGTACACACCAATGTAGAGGATGAATTGCATGAATAAATTTGGGGACAGTTAGAAAGCATCAAAGGGAATTTGGACATTGGCTAGCAACCCACAATCTCAGCTATGAGTTTGATATTCATCATATCCATTTAGCAGAGAAGACACCTAAAACCTTAACTGAGGTGTTAAGAAAGGTTAAGTAACTTGCCTGAGGCCACCCAGTTAGTAAGTGGCAAGGTGAGGCTTTGAACACAGTTTTGTCTCTACCGAGAGCCCACACATCATGATTACGATGCACTAGTTTTCCACGTATGTGCATACAAACATACCAAAGGGTTCTGTATTAGGATTCTCCAGAGAAGCAGACAATAAACTTATTAGATGGATAGATAGATGGTAGATAGATAGGGAATTCGTTCACATGATTATAGAGGCTGAGAAGTCCCAACATCGGCTATCCACAAGCTGGAGACCCAAGAGAGCGGGCGATGCAGCTCCAGTTCAAGTCCAAAGGCCTGAGACCAGGAGAGCCACGGATGTAAGTTCCATTTTGGGTGCAGGAGAAGACGGGGATGTCCCAGCTCAAAACAGTGAGGCAGAAAGAGCAAGTTCTCCCTTACTCAACCTTTTGTTCTACTGGGGCCTTCGCTGGGTTGGAGGAGGCCCACACGCATTGGGGAGGGCAATCTGCTTTACGCAGCCTACTGATGTCAAATGTTAACCTAACTCAGAAACACTCTGACAGACATGTTTGGAATAGCGTTTAACCAAATATCTGGGCACCCCTATACCCTAGTGAAGTTGACACATGAAAGGAACCAGCACAGATTCTCAGTGGAAATCATTTACTTTCTTATTGTCCTTGCCGATAGGAACTTCTTTCATGCCAGCAAACAACAAAACATGCTGTCAGTCAAAGTATGGAAAATGCATGAGGAAGAAAATTGAGTTACATCCTCTTCAATTTTGACTCGGAGGTGCTGCATAAATTAGGCATAGACACCCATTTCCGTAACGTATTCCCCCATTTATTTAACCAATGTTTAATGGAAAGAATGGAGGCCTGGCCTTTACAAGACATGGGTTCCAATTCCAACCCTAGTTAAAACTTAGATGTAAAAGTTCTTTGTAAAACAAGAGATGGAATACAAGTGAAAGTGGCTTTCAATAGTCCCAGTAGAAATAGAAATAATATTTTCACCAAATTGATGCTTTTGAAAAAAAAAGAAAAAGAAATAATAGAAATTTGACAAGGACGAATATTCATAACAAGGTAGAGTTTCCAGCCCTTTCTTCTCTCTTGACAGCTAAAGAGAACTTCTGCATTGTGTATTTGACTTCTCCCCACCCCCTACTCTGTTCTATCTTTGCCTGCCTCCTTCCGGGCTATTCCTTTAATGCAGAATAGGGACGATGTTCCCAAAGGAGCCAGAGGAAGAGGCAGGAGAGAGAAAAGGCAAAGCTACTTGACCTGGGGTAGAGACAGAAAAGGGTTCAAGGAGGAGGGAGTTATGGGGCAGCTTTGGAGAACGACGGCATGAGGGGCTGGGAAGGAATGGAGGAGGTGGCCCTGCATTTTGAGATGGATTCTCATTCATGCTCTTCATGAGAAATGGGTAAAGTGTGTAAGAGCTTTGTAAATACTTTTCCTTGTTGGAATGTGTTTCTTTGAATGTGACAGTCCACCAGGGGAATGACGTAGAATTCTAGGATTTGAGTACTAGTGATAGTGTAGTAAAAGTAGTACTAGTAAGACAGGCAGCCATGGGACTAGAAACAGTAGAGGTATCAACAACTGGGTGAGTCACATTCACTCTTTGGACCTCTGGATTTTTATTTGCAAAATAAGGGCATTAGAAGCTCCTTCTAAGTTCTAAAAGTCTGTGATTTTACTCATGTACACTAAGTGCTCAGTCTTAAGTGACACAAAGAGGGACCCAAGGATGTACAACACATGATGCTACCCCTCCAGGATTTTTCAGAGAGTATGGGCCTTCTTGCAGTTCCTTTGTGCTCATGGCTGATTTCTGCCCCAGGGCCTTTGCACTTGCTCTTTCTTCTGCTTGAAATGCTCTGTCCCCAAATATTTACAAGAGTCTGTCCCTCACTTCCTTCAGTTTTTGCTGTAATGTCACTTCTCAGTGAGATCTTCCCTGACCACCTTATTTAAAATCTCAGTTCCCTTCCATATGGCACTCTGTCTGCCTTCCATGCTTAATTTTCCCTTACACCTGTTGCCATCTAATATATAACATATTTACTTATTTGTCATCTGTTATACTACATCAGAATTTATGCTGCATTAGGACAAGATTTTTTTCTGTTTTATTCATTGCTATATCCCCAGCAACTAGAACAGTGACTGGTAAATACTTGTTGAATGAATGAATAGGATGCATGACATTACTTGGTCAAACAGCAGGACAATAAGCCTATATTCAGTACACATAAGTAGAAATAAATACACTAAAGGGATTCAGAGAGGCATGCAAGCTGGAGCACTTAGGAAAAGGCTCCATGGGATGGGGAATATTACAGTGTTTCCAGGGATAAGCTGGTCCTCCTCTCTGATGTTCTCTGAGGCAGTCAAACAAATAGTGAATATGAGTCACTTTTTCATTATTTTTGCTTTGGATATTCTTTAGCTATTGGGATGGGCTGTTTAACATGAGCCCTTTCTGAGACTGGAGCATATGAGTCCCCCCAAAAAAGAGGGTTATAATTGAGACCAGACTGTATTCTCCACTATCGACACCTGTAACGCACAATTTCAGCCTACCAATTTTAGGTTCTAACCAATTATAGCCTTTTTGTTCACTTCACCAACATTTTTTGAACACCTAGTGGATGTCAGGAATCTACTGAATCACAATCCCTGGTGGCAGAAGTACTAGAAAATTCTGATATTCTCATAAAGACACCCAAGGGTCAGTCCAGTGATCCATATTATTAAATTGACATTGTTGTTTTCAAATAAAGATGTAAAGACTTTGGGAATCTGGAGAACATGTGTTATTTAATAGTTAATGTGACAAAACATCAAATTTTTAGTCTTTATGACTCAAACTCTTTTCCTGGATCTCTCCCGCTTTCCTCATAAAAACATCCTGAACTGAACCTACAGTGACAGTCTATCACGATGTCTAAACTTAAGCATTGTCAGAGGACCAGAAGTAATTACCACCCATTTACTCAGCGGCTCAGGTATTGCACATCCAGTACACCAGCAACAACCTCACCTACAACGTTTGTCCATTTGCAACCGATGATGATCAACCCAAGGAACAAGAATGTCACAGAAAGAAGTGTCCTAAAGACTTCCCTGAGTTGCCAGGCTAGTTCACCCTCTGCAAAGAGACCTGCTGTTATTGCCTAGTGACTTTGATAGGCTTGGTAAATATTAGATAAAGCTTTTCCCAAACTCCCAAATGTTATTAGGCAGCATAGGGAGAGAAGTCAAAGTTGTACAAAGGCATCACCTTCAAAGGGGCAAAATAAAATAGATATTATGGCAGAAGTGGAAAGGAATAAAAGAGCTCTAGGGTTAGTTCGTGCTTAGCCCCTACAGTTTCCATGATTGTCACATGTTTAGAGCCCCAACCCCTCCAAGATCTTTGCTATCCTGTCCAAAATGGGCAAGTCATTTGATCCATGTAAGTTTCAGTGTTGCTAACTGTAAAATAGGGATATTACCTTTACAGGATTATTTAGAAAAATTTAAAAGATTTTTTATGTAAAGTGCCTGGACTAATGTGTGTATAGAAGATCAGATAAATAAGGGTTCTTTTACAATCTCCTCTGCAACATTGTTAAATGTTATAGTGCCTGGCGCAGCAGGCATTTGCTTTCCCAAGGGAGGCCTGGAGAGAAGTACAAGACCTGTGGGACTGAGCCCCCGATTTCAAGAGTAAGTCGTTCAAAGTCAAGTGTAGCTCAATGAAGTAGAAAGGCTGGAGGTTAGGAGAGCTGGACTCTAGCTCTCTCTTAGCTACTCACTAGTCCTTTTTACCCCAGTATGTTCCTATGATCTGTATGTGACTCAGTTTCCTCCAGCTAGAGATAGTATAGCCCAATCTAATATATGGTGCTGTTGTTTGGGTCAAATTCAAATAACAGAGCAGGTGTGAAACCTATTAGAAAATTCAAAGAAGCTATTAAATGTAAAGTAATTGTTATTATTGTCACTGGGACTAGATAATCTCCAAGCTCACTTCAAGCTCTGACATTCTGTGATCTCCAGGCCGTTAGCTCACTCCAGGAACCTGAGCCAGTCCCTTTGCCTCTTCCATTCTGTGTCCCTGGCCCCTCCTCTCGCCTGGTGGCAAACACAGTAATAAGAGTATTTCGCATATGTGTAGCACATTTTCTTCCAGAACAGTGAAAGCACTTTGTTCTAGAGCCACCCAATTTCGCTTCACATCTGCATCCCACAATAGGACAAATCAGAATCCCAAGTATTGTTCTATTGGATCAGCCTGAGCTGTCTGGCCAGGATTGATTTAACACAAATCAGAATTTTAGGCCTGAGCAAACACTTCTATGGGAAAATCCCAAGTCAAACTAGAATTTTTGCATCCCATTATCTGTAGACCAACGAGCATTTGAAATTGAGTAGCTGCAGTAGATTAAGATATCTGCAATGTCATTTAGCCTTAAAAAGGGTGGGAATTGTATCATACGCTACAACATGAATGAATCTTGAAGACAACAATGCTATGTGAAACAAGCCAGTCACCAAAGGACAAACACTGTATGATTTCACTTACGTGAGATACCTAGAGTAGCCAAATTCATAAAGACAGTAAGTAGACCTGCAGGTGCCAGGGCCTGGGGGCAGAGAAGAGGGGGAGTTACTGTTTAACGTGTCAGAGGCTTCAGTTTGGGAAGATGAGAAAAGCTCTGGAGATGGATGGTGGAGATGGTTGCACAACAGTGTGACTGTGCTTGAGGCCACTGAACTGTACACTTTAAAATTTTATGGTAAATTTTATGTTATATGTATTTTAGCACAATAAAAAAAAAAAGACAGCTGCAAAACCTTTGCTACTTCTCCCATTGAGAAGTGGAATCTCATTCTCCTCCTCTTGAAATTAGGCTAGGCTTGGTGACTTTCTTGACTAATAGAAAGTGGAGGAAGTGAAGTTCTAGGATTTCCAAGTCTAGGCCATAAGGAGCTTTGTAGCTTCTGCAGCGACCTCTTGGAATACTTGCTCTGGGTTGTCAGTGGGACAGGGGCAAGTGATTTGTCCCTGAGGTGAACAATGTCTGAAATATCTTTGGTTGTCATAACTGGGGGGTAAGAGGGTATTGCTGGTATCTAGTGAGTACAATCCAGGAGTGCTGCTAAACAGCATATGTTGTACAGGACAAAGAATTGTCCATTCAAAATGTCAACAGTGCCGAGGCTGAGAAACCCAGCCCTGCAGGAAGCTGGCTGCCATGTAAGAATTCCATCTACCCCAAAATCATCATGTTATGAGGAAACCCAAGCTAACTATGTGCACAAATAATGTGGAGAGAAGGAAAACACCTGACTAGCTCCAGCTGTGCCAGCCACACCGGCCCAGATGCCAGATGAGTGAAGATGTGTACCCCAGCCCCGGCACAAGCAATGTGAAGAAGAACCAAAAACCCAGCAGACAGCCCTAGATGTCTGCCTCTAGCTGACCAACCAGACCTCACCAGCAGTGAGCCCTACTCCAGCTGAGCACTCCCCAACAAAGAGCTATCTTTGTTGTGTGTCAGCTGAATTCATGACTAGCAGACATATGAACATAATAAAATGATTGCTGTTTTATGTCACTTAATTGGAGAGTAATTTGTTCATAGCAATGGATAACCAGAACAGGAGCCTGTTAATCTCGTAGAAGAGACTAACCCTTAGAAACTTTCAACCTGGTTTCAGGAAGGCTGGAATTAAGTAGACAATGCAGGCTAATTCAAGCTTAACCTCAATGACCACACCTGTAAAATGGTGATATTAATCTCTATCCTGCAAGACACTGAGAAAATTAAATAAGATTGGGTATTTAAAAGCACTTAGGATAATACCTGGTTTAGTAGAGCTATGCAAAAATTGAGCTCAGATTGAATTAGATCTGATTTGTCTTAATACAAAGCAAAATGACCTTTCTCTCAGACTAGTTCCCCTTTAATATTGAATAATTTAAATGGACATGAAGTGGTTTTGCCTCAGAAACCCTCTGTCCCTCACCTGCCTCATGTAAATATCTCCTACAAATCTTTGTCAAACAGACCTACTTTGGAGTTCTGCTTTTAACCCTTACTAACTTCATAACTGTGAGTTATTAATATCTGCCATGGTCTGAATGTGTGTTTTCCCCCAAAATTCATCTGCTGAAATCCTAACTCCTAAGGTGACGGTATTAGAGGTGGGACCTTTGGGAGGTGGTTAGGTCATGAAGGCAGAGCCCTCATGAATGGGATTAGCGACTTTACAAAAAAGGCCCCAGAAATCTATCTTGCCCTTTACCATGTGAGGACACAGCAAGAAGACGCCATCTATGAACCAGGAAATGGGGCAGACACCAAACCTGCCATCACCTTGGTCTTGGACATCACAGCCTCCAGAACTGTGAGAAATAAATTTGTTGTTTATAAACTAACCCATCTGTGGCATTTTGTTGTAGCAGCACAAATGGACTAAGACAACATCTGTAAGCCTCACTTCTTTTTGTGTAAAATAAAGGTAATAATAACATATCTATCTCATAGAGTGATCGGGCAGATTAAATGAGATAAATGCCCATAAAGCCCTTAGCACAGTTCCAGGTGCAAGCCAAACTCTCCATATCATGTTTATATGCTGTGGACCACCTCCTGCCCCACCAACTTACCTGACATCTCTGAATCCCAGCAGTGGGAATAACTTAAACTCTAATTGGTCCCTTCACAATGGTCATAAAATAAACTTTCCCTAACTTCAATTTGGTGCCTAAGGGACTGTAACTATGAAAGAAAAGACAAATCCTTTTCTCCTGCATTCCTCGCAGCCCAGAGACATTTTCAGAAAGTCCAAGAGGAACATCTTATGACTTCTTTCACAGTCAGGACGTAAGGAATCCTCTGCTGTGTAAACATCCAGAAAGAAAATCGGTCCCAGATGTATCAGACTGGTACATCTCTCTATGGAACCCACGTTGGCAGTTTCACTTTTTGCCTTCACCATCTAGTGTTCTGACCAACACAAAAGATCATTCTGCAAAATAGAGGTACTGATCTGAGTCCAGATTTTTTTCCAGGCTTGAGGAAAAGGATTGTACAAAAGCTATTACACCACCTATCAGCAGGAAATTAGGCTGGTCATTGAGGTGTGAGTCCCGTTTCCTCTCTCACAGGTGGTAGAGCTCATTACAGCCAATGGCCATGCCCTTCTGTCCTGAACACTGTGCTCAAGTGTTCCTGCCAGCCTCTCTTCTGTGGAACCTGGAAACAAAAACGAAAAAGCTACACCCTGGGCAAATCATCCAAATGAAGACCCCCAATGGTGGGACTCTCAATTCAAGAGTCCTACCTGGTGCTCAGGAAAATAAAGGAGGAATACGTACAGATAAATTTGATCGGATTTCTTGGAGAATCATGAAATGAGGATGAAAATTCTAAGAGCTTTTACTTGAAAAACGGAGTCTTCTTCTGGGCTGTAGTGTCTGTGGTTTAAAATGAGCCTCAAAATCTGTCCCAAGGAAGACTGCTGGATTCAACGATTATGCTGTCAGTTCAGAGAAAATATCACACATGCACAACTCATTAGCCACCCAATTAAAACACCTGGTGCCTTTTTTCCCCCCCAGGTAATGATAGCCATTTAAAGTCCTATTAATTCTATACGCTCCCTGGTTTTACAGAATCCCCAAGATTTGCAAGAATGCTGTGTTGTGAATGAAACAAATGAATCATTTCCAATATTTTGGTCAACAAAATATTTTCACATACGTGATGAGTAACATCACGGAAACATGACAACTTAAACAGCCACCCACCCCCACCTCAGTATTCCCCCACCCCTCCTGCTGACAAACTGTATTTTCCTTATATAGGTGTTCATTTCCTGTTTTACCTGACAGAATGTAAGCTCCACGAGGTAGATGTTTCCCCTGTTTTGTTCACTGCCCTCTCCATGGAGCCTAGAACAGTGCCCGGTCCATGGTTGGCACTTGTATAAGTCAGGGTCCAGCCAAGAGACAGAGCTCACATCAGCAATTTAAGCAAAGAAAATTAAAAATTATTAACCAGCCATAAAGTTATTAACTCGATACCTAAAAGATTAAAAAGAGACCTGAAAGTAACCACCTAGGAAGGAGGCTGAAATTATTAAAACTTGGAGACTTGGACAAGGGGCCGCATGGAGCCCCTGCAAGGAGGGGACATGCTGGGCTGATGCTGGTGTGTTTGAGCTCACAGGCAGACCTCACAGGTGGGGAGGGGCGCTGCCCCGCTGGTGTCTTCCAGGTGGGATGTGGGGAGTCTGGCCCCGTAAGTGCTGGGAAAAACCGCAAACTCGATTCAGCTGCTGCAACCAGAGGCTGCCGCTGCTTCGAGGGTCATGCTCGCAGGAACTGTAAGCCCCAGGGAAGCCCTGGGAAGCAGTTATCCTCTTTTGCCTCCAGCTTTGAAATGTGGTCTGCAAAGTCCCAGCCCCAAAATCAAAAGGCTACATGTGGAAGGAAGGTTTTTGTGCCTACAAGTAACAACATAAAGTGATAGTAAAGATCTGAAGAAGAAACAAAATGAAAGTAGAGAAAGAAGGAAAGAAGGGGAGAAGAGAAGAAAGAAGGAAGGAAGGACAGATAGACAGACTGCTAGACACTGCCGAAGATAAATAACTGCATGGTATTTAGAGTAAGAACAATAACAATCGTTGAGCTCTTACACTGCACTAAGCTCCTTACACATCTACTCTTTTGTCCTCTCACAACTCTGTAATATAGGATTGATTATTCCCATTTTATTGATGAAAAAGCTGAGAACCAGAGAGGTTTAGGCACTTGCCCAAGGTCACAGAGCTAGTAAATGCTGGAGCAGAGATTTGAACCCAGGTCTTTTAGTCCTACAGCCCATATTTTCTCATCCCACAGTCATTGGCTTATGTGTGGTTGGAAAGCTGGTATTTCAGAAGATTAGGGTTAGAGTGGGAAGGGAATCATGCTCCAGTTAACCTAAAGTTAAAAAAAATGTGGGTCCAAGGGTTGGTTCTCCAACATAGTAGCTCTATGTGCCCTCAGCGATTTATCATCCTGGAGCTTCGCATTCCTGTAGAGTGGAAATAACAAAACCTACTCTGTGGTGGGTAACGGATGAATGACTTATGTGAAATCATGTTGATGGTATCAAAGAGCAATTCAGATGTGGTTTCCCCACCAACAATCATCACACTTTCTTCCTTGCTGACGGAACCCCAGTTTTGTTTCAGGAATTAGGGGCCATATGATTTATGGTTCCTCCCCAGTCCCAAGAATGAAGTCGACTCGTCTAAGTCGATCATATCAATTCTATCCTCCTTGCCAAGGACTGACTTAGAAATGGCCACATGGCACAGCCCCAGTCAATATTACAAAAGAAGAAGTAAGAGGGAGGGTTCTGGATACATTTTTCTCACTCTTAAAAATAAGCAAGAGAGGGACTGTTTGTTCTCTGCCTCTGAATATAAGTAGGTGAAAATGTGATGCCTGGAGCTGCTGCTGTCCTATTTTCACCATGAGGAGAAGCCATTAGCAAAATGCTACCAATCCTAAAACCATCCTACCTACAGATATCTGAAATAATAATTTCTTTATTGTTTAAGCCCATTTTAGGTTCAGGTATTCTGGTATTTTAACCACAAGTATTTGAACTGACCAAAACTATTCTCTTGGGTATATTTTCACAAGACTGCCATCCCCCACTCTCTTGTAAGCAACCTAGCCCGAAGCAGTGAGGGATGGAAAAGCTTTAAACAGGATAAGCATATAGAGTGTTGATGATTACACTAGACTATACCAGAGTTATATTATTACACTAGACTATACTGGGGTTATGGAATTTTTACTGGCCTGAGCTTTTTAATGTTGAAACAAAGAGACTCTTCATTTATTTTCTAATAATGACTTGAAAGAAAACTATGGAACCTGCCCGCAATTTTACTCAGGAAAAGAGAAGGAGTAATCCAGAAGGTGTGGTTGAAAGGATATTGGGATGCCCGTCCAATCACCTTGTTATAGGCGTGCCAGCCGTGCAGGGGCCTGGTCCGTGCCACCCTCGCTCTATGGCTGTGCTCTGTGCTGAGCCACTGTTCTATCTGTCCTCCATTGTCATTCATGGTCTTATGACTCTTTGGCCCCTCCAGGCCTTGGTCCACCATCTCATAGTATCAACTGAGATTCTGAAATCTCAAGTCAACCTTCTGGGTGTGAAGTCCTGGCTCCATCACTCATATCTGGGCAGCGTGGAGTTTGCTCCTCCATCTCTTCATTTGTCAAATGCGGACAAAAACAGGGGCTGCCTCCAAGGGCTGCTTGAAGCATCACATCTCATTGTAAGCACTCAATAAATGGTGGCTACCTTGTTATCTCACCCCTTCATTCATGTGCCCTTCTCAACACCACTGCATTTTTTCATGTTGTCTAGGAACAGATGCTTAGCATGGCCTTAGGAACCCCTGCTATGAACTTGCCAGAAATCCCCACTCCCTCCCTGTCCCAGCCTCGGAACGTGATGGAGTTTGAACTAGGCCCCAAAGCAAGGTGGTGGAGGAGGAAGACTAGTTTCTTAAGCCCTTTGTATATGCCAAAGACATTACATTCATCATCTCGTTCAACCCTCACTGCAGAAAAGGAAATAGGTTCTGAGAGTCTAAGTAACCCGCAGGAGTTCAAGCAGCTAGTAAACAGAGAGGCTGATCAAAGCCTAGGTCTCTTTGGCCCAAATCCCAGGCCTTTCCAACTCAACCTGCTGAGGAAGATAAAAGCATCTGGGGCAGGAAGGTGGAAGAGGTTAAGGCAAGTAGGGGAGGCCCACGGAGACCACAGACCCGGCTCAGCAGGCATCTGCACTTTCTGAAGCAGTACGGTGAGTTTCAGGGTTGGCAAAAATATATATATATATATTCTCTATTATGCACCAGGAAAATATTCTACTACTCAAATTAGCTCATTTGACCTTACTGGGTTTACAAGATGAAGAAATTAAGGGAAAAATTATTAAATAACAGCCGCAAATCACACAATGAAAAGTGACCAGGGATCAAAATCAGGGTCTTTCACTCCACCAAGAACAAGACTCTTTCCAGGGACCACACCAGTGTCCACCTGGGGACACACTAATATAGGGCAGTGACCCTGACTGGGAGTAGAGTGTGCACAGTCGGGTACATCAAGACTTAAAAACAAGCTCCCGTTTTTAGTGATTCCTTTTGAAGTGGCAGCATGTCCCAGCTGAGCCTGTGTGGTACCTGGGTGTCTGCCTGAGTTTACTGCCATGTGGGGTTCTGTTCATTTCTTCGTTCATTGTTTTATTTACTTGGCTGTGTGGGGCGGGGGCAAGGAAGAGGGGCAGAGCTGAGAGTGGCAACCAGAGGAGAGAAAAGGGTGGATGGAGGCCAAGCGGGAGTCGAAGCCTCTGTGTCCCAGGGCCCAGGTCCAACGCCATGTGAGGCTGTGACATCCTGGGCGCTCCGAGTGACCCTACCCCAGACAGCCGAGCTACGCAGGAGCAGGAGACACAGTGCCCTCTGGCTGCCACCCTCCCGCCAGGGATGCCAAGAGCACTGGCCACAGTGAGGTGCCTCAGGAAGCCTGGTGAGAAGGGGACACCGTGAAATTACGCCCCACAGGAGAGGAAGAACATGAGGACATGGTGGACCCACAGGGCACCTGGCTTGTAAGTACCTGGCAGGGAGGGGGACTCCCGGGCACCTGGGGAAGAAAAGGACTTTGACCTTCATGGGGGTCCAAGGGTCTGCATGAGCATTTGGGGGGGAGTTGTACCCACGTGGGACACTAAGCTACTATTATTACCACCAAAAGCTTTAACAAAGGAAGGAAGGAAAAGAAGAGGAGAGGAGAGGAAATGAAGGGGAGGGGAGGAGAAGAGAGAGGGGAGTGCAGGGGGGAGAAGGGAGGGGAGAAAACCCCTCCTGCTGCAGGCAGCTGTGGGCACCGAGCCCCTCCCCGTGCAAATAACTGCAAGAGAGATTCAGCTTTTCTTCCTTTCTCTCAACCAGAGCAAAAGAAGCTGTAATGAGGTTATTTATTTCCCCCAAGAAGCAC
>RJWJ010035975.1:0-16339 GCA_004363605.1 Indri indri
TCTGGCCATCAGCATCTTCCTCTATAACATGAGAAATTAGACTAGATAAATAGTCTTCCAGTTATTTAATCAGTGGAGTGCATTGTTGAAATTAAGCCTTACTTAGAAGCCCATTATCTAAAACTGATTAAAAAAAAACAAACCTGGCACTGTTCTGGCTTAGGGTGGAAGAGGGAAGATGTAGAACTTCCCTCCGTGCCCCAGGCAGTTCCTGAGACACTGTGCTGGAACCTGGTCGCTCTGTGGAACGCAGTTTGAAAACCATGTGACTAGATACTCTGAAGTTTCTTTTGACAATCTAAAAACCTTAAATTCATACACAGCATGTATAGGCATTCTTGAACACTGTGGGGAAAGTTGTAGTATTGTAATCACTTTGCTCAAAAACATCTGTTTGGGCTGGTGGCTTTGTGCAGAGGAGAAGGTTTCGGGTGAGAAGCACGAGGGGCTCCTTCTGGGGACAGACAAGGCTGTTCAAAACCTAAACCTCCCGGTGGCTCGGCCTCCCTCTTACTAACTGCTAAATGTTACTGGCCCAACATACTCCCCTCAGGAGGCCAGCTGTTCAATTCTGAATCTGTATGCTTTTTCTAAATAGCTCTAAAATTATTAAACTGGATGATTTATTAGAGTTTTACGTCCATCAAGGTAGTGCCACTTAATTCTTTATAAGACTTAATATCGATATCTTACCTGGTCCCCATAATGAAACTTGGTCAGTGAGTAATTGAACAAAAAGTGTCAGGGAGAGTATGAATCTGTCATGCTCATTCCGGAAAGATCAACTGACAGAGGCCCCCAGGGAAGGGACCTTCTGCTTTCAATGCCCACGCTCAAGTCAACCCCATTCTCTCCTCTTTCTCCACAGATGTTTGTAAATTGAAGTTTGCTGCAGTGCTTGCAAGAGGTTATACAATTGTTGTGATGCAATGTTCAAGGCAGTCAGCTACCCACAACTCAGAGGCCAAGACAAACGGGAAGATGTTCATAGCAGCTGTCACATAAAGATAATTCATTTTTAGTGTCTGGGAGCTGAGGGGTCAGCAGATGGACTGTTAAGCATTTAGGCATCGAAGCAAAGGAGCTTAACAAATAGAAAAGGACAGGAGAGAGATGGAGAGAAGAAAGACTGATCTCCTTTGGAAACAATGTAGCATCTGAGCCAATTAACTAAAACACAGTTATGTGGTTACGGGCAACACAGGCGAAAAGGAAAAGCCATTCTCCCAACCCCCTTGCTCTGCCATTTGGGTGGTGTGTACTGCCCAAGGGGCAAAGCACTTTCCTAGCACTAGAATAAAGATTATACCAGGAAACGTTTTCCGTTTCCTCACCAGCACCCCCCACCCCCCAACATTGTTGTCTGGATGGCTGGCCTGATGGCAGTAAACAAAAAAATGACAGTTTGAATTTAGCAAAATATCACAGTATCTTTCTTTGGGGAATGGCGAGAAAGAATTACAAAGCTATTTCTTCACTAACTCTTTTTTTAAACCCCATAAAACCTGAAGGAAAAGCATCATTTTGCAGTTGTAGCTCTTCTTTGAAAACATGGCAGGGCACACATTTTGCCTGTGTGCTGCCATACTGTGTGCTATGCTCTGCCCGAATGCACTGCGAGAGAACACAGTTGTCACCGACTAGGCTGATAACCAACACTGCAAAGTCTCGCACTCACACAGCACAGGAAATCTTTATAATCCACTTGTAAAAAAGAACATACATATGGTTTAACTCTCAGGAGTTAACGTCGAAAATAGAATGTTCACAAAAGGATACGTCGTTTATCCACAGTGTTTGAGAGTCAGCCAGTATCCATCAGCTATGAGGTAAGTCATGGCCTCATGCAGAGGAGCAACGGCTTCCGGCATCCGCGACTTCCCTCCCTTCACTCACTCACTCCTGAGTCCCTCGGATGTGGTCCCCTCCATTCCCACCTGTGGGTAACCTGGGCCCTCTCTACCTGTCCCCTTTGCCAGGGCCATCGCCTGCCGGGGATCTGCACTTACATGACCCGTCTGACTTGAGGCTCATTCCCCGACCCCAGCCAATCTATTTTTCCCTCCAAATCCAACATCATTGTTCTAAAACACAGATGTGACCATTCTCCTGGCCTCCTTCGGTACTTTTGAAGCCCCTCATCACCTGCTGGGTAATCCAGAAACTTTGGCAGGGCCCGTAAGCATGTCACCTTTTCAGCCCCCTGCCCGCTCACCCTCCTCCTGTGCATCCTCCCCCTTCCCAAACACTCACAGTCGCTAGCCCGCTCCTCCCTCCCTCTGCAGAACATTCGCACCCACGCCTCTCTCTGCCGGCAACTGTTCCCACCAGTCCCCACCGTCGTATGGGCCAATAAAATAATACCAGCTCCTTCCTGGAACTTTCCAGCATTCCCAGGCAGTTGGCTTTGTTCTGGCCTCTTAAAGCATTTTGCACGTACATCTACTAGTAAAGCAACAACTCGTTCTGCTGTTGTGTCTGCTTGCTGCCTTCCCTCCTCAGGTATCCTAGGCAGGCGCTGAGGAGGGGACCCATTTGTCTTTGTGTGTCCTGTGCCCAGCACAGAGCAGGGCCTAGTAAATGACTGATAAATGCATGAATAAAAGAAGTCAGGAGTTTCCAACTGAGAAAGAAAGACAAAAACGTGTGAAGTTAAATACTTAACAACAGAGATAAGCCGCAGTTCAACTCCACCACCAAGAGGAACGTGAGGGAGAGTCAGCGAGTGTCCTAAACGTTCCGAGCCCGGCATTTCGGAGGAAAGCTTCTCCAGGAGGAGGTGTCTGGGTCTTCAAAGGGCGAAGAGGATTGGAATTGGAGGGCAGAAGACGGAACAGCATTCCAGGAGGCTGGAATGTGAGAGAATAAAGGAAAGCAGGAAGGCGCGAACTGTGTTTGGAGGCTGAAAGTAAACAGCCCTGGACACATTTTTGGAGGCTGAGTACGCTAGTCTTCAACAACAAAGTGCCCGTCCCCTTCATTCTGCAGAGAGTGCAAGGCTGGAAGGAGAAAAGGTGACCACCACGCCCACTTCCGGAGTCCCTAGTACGGTGCAATGCCCAGTGCCACTCACCTGTGGGATGCTGGCCTCGGGGGACAGACAGCAGTGCTGAGCCACCTCTGCCTGGAATCGGCTCTTCCAGATGTCGCGGGGGACACGGAACCCTGGACCCTGTTTCTGCACAGCTGGAATTCGTTTTTCCACTCTGAATCTAGGTAGGAAGTAACTCTTCTCACCAAAAGGGCCCCTTGCCTTCACTACAGCCATCGAATCCCACGGAGAGGCAGAGAGGGCAGGTTAAGAGAGCCGAACGTGGCGGCATCTCGCAGAGGCTGTGGGGAGGCCGAGCCTGCCTGCCGCAGAAACAAGTGCTCAGAGAGTCCGCTGGAACAAACGCATAAAGGAAGTTTAGCACCTGGTAAGAAGAATTATGAGGAAAAGTTGACATTCTAGTGCAGTCCAAACAAGAACTCTGCAGGACGGTGAGAAAAGACCCAGACTGGACCAGCGCAGGGACCGTACACACGGCCACACTGCTGAGGGTTTGCACGAGCTCCCTGGGGAGGGCTGGATGAGGCCACCGTAGCCCGCCGTGGTCTTCATGTGTGTTGCAGGTAAGTTCGTAGAATAAAGCGCATACAGATCTCCTGACAGATGCTCTCGACAGACACTTTGGTTCATCTTAATCAAATCCCCAGACACAGACCTTACGTGAGAACCTGCTTCTCCCCCGCCAGCGTCCGTCCTCCACATACGCGCTCACAGCAAAGGTGGCCTTTCTCATCTTCCAGCAGACTAAGTCTTGGTTGTCGTGCTGGGAGGGAAAGCGATGGGCGCAACCTGCTCTCCGCCCCCTTCCTCGGTGAACGTGGTGGGCAGCCACCTCGGCCGCGCAGGAAGGGCAACGCCCTCGGGGCGCAGGGCCCGGGTGTCTGACACCAGGAAACCCTGGATTGCTGGAGAAAGAAATAAGCACCTACCCCCATTATTTCACTGTTACTTGGGGTTTGTGTTATAGCAACTGGCTCCGTATTCCCCATCTAAGGATGTCACGCACAAATCCTGGCCCAGGTGGACCTTGCCTGACAGTCAGAGCCAAGAGTCCACGGCCCAGGAGGAGTCAGGCAAGCAGCTCCTTGTGTGGCCCCCTCATCGCGAGCCTCAGGCTGGCCTGGGTGGGCCGCGAGTCAGTGCCACAGGCATTGCAGCACAGCCAATGGAAAGACCTCAGTAAATATCTCTTGATTGACTGAAAGCCTGTTGACGTTGAGCCGAGAGAAGGAAACCCAAGCTCAACAACTGTCCGTTCCCCAAATAGGAAGCCTCATAAAATTCCCGAGTGGATACTAAGTGCAGGACTTGGCGATTGCCCAGTTCAGCCCCTTCCCTTAATCTGGGAAGATTAAGCTGGATTGAAAACCAGGCTTCCCACTCTCAGTCCGGTGTCCTTCCAAGACACCCAGCTGCCACTCTGAAGGAATTCGTAATTTAAACGAGCCTATTAAGCAGTGAGACGTAGTCTCGGGCATGGGTGTTTGTCACAAAGGTGTTGGGTGGATATGTGTTCTTAGAAGCTTCTCCTTTTCCTTAATCGGCAGCCATGGGCCGAGCCACACTGACTTAGAAAAGCACATTTTTTTTAACCCGGACTCACTGAGATGGCAGGAGGCAGACGTCCGCTGGCGGGACCTCTCCCAGCCGACTTGTCCTGCAACAGTTGCTGCGAGATGCCGTCGCAGTTCCGCGTGGCACCCTGCCTCCTTCTGTGAAGCCTGCATTCCTGGCATTAACAGCCGGCCGAGGGAGCAATGAGGAGAGCCCAGGCGGGTGCGGGGAGCCTTTATTGAAAGGATTCGTTCTGTAAAATTTGGCTTCAGTCAAAAGGCAGTACTCCAGGGTCCAGAAGGCCACGTGTGGCCCCGAGGTGCAGGTCCCCACCCCTGGAGGACGAGCTCACTCAGCAGGTGGACGTTTCTCCTGGGGAATCCTGGAGACGCCTTGTTCCTGTCAACTACTATAACAAGTCCGTGAATTTCCTTTGACAGTAGACAGGATGTCTAAGGAGTAGACGGTGACAAAAACCAAAACTGCAGAAGCATTCCTGCCAGAACCCAGCCCATTCTCCATGCATGGCACTAAAGGAACAAGGATGGAAACTGCTTTCCACAACCTACACCCCAGCCCCTGCCCACGGGGCCTCCTGGGCAGTGAGATCAGAGGCTGCAGATGGGAGCGGTGCCAAGCGTTGCTCCGAGCAGGGGGAGCCGCAGAGCTACAGAGCACTGGACACACCACGCCGACGCAAACAGGGTTTATACGTCAGCTCGGTTGTTTCCTTTCTTTTCTTTTTAATGGTAGACCCAGAACGAGTTAATTTGGGGGGATCAGTGCAAAATGAAAAAATAGAGCTCCCTGTCCGAACTTTATCAAGAATGTTAAGACCGTGCCAGCAGAGCTCAGAGGCCTTCTCTGCGGAAGACTGCGCCATTGCACGAGCCCTGGGTAGACTCTGCCCACCACAACATCCTTTTATACCAGGTAGAAAGAGTGGTTTCGTTTTTAAGTACAATAAGTCCCCACTTAATGTCATCGATAAGTTCTTGGAAACTGTGACTTTGGGTGAAAGGATGTTTAATGAAACCAATTTTGCTACAGGCCGGTGGATATAAACAAGCATGCAGTTCTGACTGCGTATTTCTGGTCACAAAAACACTATGAATAAAGACAAAACACTTCTTATATTAAACATTGAAATAAATGTGAGCTGTGCATACATTTAAGAAAGATTACTAAAAACAAGACAATTATTTTCCCAATGATTCCAGTTCAGGGTGGCAGGCAGGTGGAGCCTACCCTGGCAGCTCAGGGCAGAAGGCTGGAACCAGCCCTGGATGGAACACGTTTCCATGGCAGGGCACGAGTGTGCGCACACACATACACTGGGGCCGTGCAGACGCACCCGCACCTACGCGTATGCCTTTGGGATGTGGGAGGCAGCCAGGGTGCCCAGGGAAAACCCACACAGACATGGGGAGAATGTATTAATACAGGCTCCACATGGACAGTGGCCCCAGCCAGGAATCGATTTTTTTCCCTCATCAATGTTATAGTGAAATGATGTTGAATGAAATGACATTATTCAAGGACCAGCTGTACTTGTTATGGGTCCCAAAATGTATGCGTTGGAAACTTAATCCCCAGTGCATCAGTGCTGGGGGGTGGGGCCGTTGGAGGGGGTTAGGTCAGGAAAGCTCCACCCTCGTGAATGGATTAACGCTGCTGTCAAAAGGGCTTGTGAGAGCGGCTCCCTCTCTCTCGCCCTTCTGCCTCCTGCCACACAAGGACGCAGTAAGAAGGCCCTCACCAGATGCTGGCACCTTGATCTTGGACTCCCCAGCCTCCAGAACTGTGAGGGGATAAATTTCTTTAAACTACCCAGTCTCACGCATTCTGTTAGAACAGCACAAAATGGACTAAGACAGCACTCGACCTGTGTCTGTAGCAAATCCAGCTCCTCTGCCTGTATGCTGGGTGACCCTGACCAAATTATTTAAGCTCTCTGAGCCTCAGCTTCCTCAACCGCAAGACGGAATGACAACATAGAAAATGATGTGCACAAAGCTCATATAGCAAACACAATTGGCTATTTATTATCAGCTAATATTATTACCTAATAGGAAGGCAGTTGGTTAAGAAATGCACTGAATGATAACCAGTGACTAGGAAGCATTTGTGAACTCAGTTTCTAGAAATAATTTTACTACTAGAGAAACATAGTCAGCATGTGGATGTTTTCATATTTACCCTGGGAACTAGTCTATGAAAGGTTTGCTGTGTATGGCCCCAGGAAGTCAGTTCCTGGCCATTGAGCAGTTAGTGGTGGGCAGATATGGGTTCCATACAGGAAGAATGTTCTAACATACTAAATGTTGAGAGGATCTAATGAGTTCTTCATCTCCAAGGGCATTCAAGGAGGCAGAACCACCACCTTGTCAAGATGCAGAGCAAATTTATGTATTAGGCAGATGGCATTCAACTCCCTTCCATCCCCGAGAGTCTGTAGATTCAGTGCAGTTTCAGCGCTTCTATTCTGTAGCTACGATGTCTAATTTTGTTCCTTCCATGGCCCTCCACCAAATCAGCCCTTCTGTCTTCCCTGCTTTCCTGCTCAACCATTTCGCTGTAGCCAAGTGTACTTATAGTCTCAGGAAGCTTTACAGCATCTAGAGCTCTCTTTTTCTACTGTATCCTCTGTTGCCTTAAGTAGTCCACCTTCTCCCATTCCCCAGTACCTTCTATTTTTACTCCTGCGCTCTGCTTAGCTACATGTGGACTCGCTTCAGGAAACCGATGCTGATTCAGTGACTGCAGGAGGGAGGGACTAGGGCAGAAAGGTGCAGAGCACAGGTTTGGAGACCAACAGCTCTCCCGCCGACTATTAATAGGTGTGACCCTGGGCAACTTATGCAATCTCTCTAGCCCTCAGTATTTTATCTGAAAATTCCAGATTATATTAGTCCCTACTTCATAGAGTTATTCTGAGATTTAAATGATGTAGTGCAAGTAAGGTGCTCGGCATGGTATCTGGCACATAATAGTCCTCAGTGAAAGTCAGCAGTTGTTATTATTGCTGTCCACCAAAGGGCATTCGCTGATGGCATCCATTCCTGCCTTTCCTTCAGCTTCCAAAAAGGGTGAGAGACAGAGAGAGAGAGAGAGAGAGTGTGTGTGTGTGTGTGTGTGTGTGAGAGAGAGAGAGACAGAGACAGAGACAGAGAAAGGGAGAGAGAGAGAAAGAGAGAAAGCTTTCTAAAAGAAGTGTATGCCTTTTTGTTTGTATTTAACAGCACCTTAAAGATTGCCCTCCACATTCATGCCACGATGCTACATAGTAAGAAACGTAAAAAGAAATTTAACAAATTGCTCCTCCTTGCAGAAAGTTTAAAAACATGAGAAATAAATAGAAACATAAAACCATTCTACCATTGCTATCTTAAGGATTCCACTAAGTGGTAAATATTAAATATGTGTAGGTACATATTTCGTATTTGGCATATTATGGGCCCTAAAAATAAATCAGGCTGTGAGTAAATCAAATGCCCGCTATAGTTAACAGCACCCCGTCACGAAAACACCGCATACACCAGAGGCCCTCTGGACTCCATTTCCCACCCTCAGTCCTCGCACCCTCTGCGTTCCCTCCCCTCTGCCACCTGTCAGACGCCCATCCACAACGTCTCCAGGGCACCTAGAGCCTCACAGAGTTAGAGCCAAAGAAATGATTCACAGAGGCACCCAGACGGGCTTCCACTCTCCCCTTCCATAGCAGCCGTCACGATCTCCCTTGTCAAGTGGAAAGTGAGAACTGTCACTCCCGCGTTAGACAGTGTTTAAGGAAGGGTTAAATTTTTTTTTTTTTTTTTAATTAAGGACTTGTGAGCACTGCTTCAGCTGGTTCAGTTTATTTGCATGCTTGTAAGAGACCTGGGTTAGGAAAGGAAACCCAACATTCCCATAAGGGAAAAGCTCTATCTCCTGTTTCACCATGACAGTTCTGCTCACATGTAAATTTTGAGTACAGCACTTTATTTTTTAAATCAGCTTTACCATCCACAAATTCAAGTTCTTTGTCCCTGTGAGGTACTGGTCAAACCGCACTGAGTTTTCTTCCCAAATTAGTTGAGTCATGCTTATGAGGATAGAGGCCCCGGATTAGCTCTGTCCGGTCAGCTGCTGACCCACGCCTGGCTACGTCGCAGTCGATGGATCAGGTGTTTGTCCACAGCCACGAACATCTTTCCTCGCTCCTTCGCTCTTACGCCAGCCGCCTCTCAACATTCCCGCTTCCCTCCTCCCAGCAGTGGCATACTAGTGCTGGCTCGTACTAGCTTATGAGAGAAGATTGTTAAATTTTCAGAAATTTTGTGAGCTGACTGTTAAACAGAGTCAGTATGAAAGCTAAATTATGTAAACTTATGATTAAATAAATTATGTTAGAAACAAAGAGAAGAAATACTCAATAACTCCTCACTTCCTAATCATTTTACTACATTTTACAATTGCCGATGTTCTCGGGGCTGGTGATTATAGATATTACTCTATTACAGGTGCACAGTGGGAATCCCGTACAAAGCTGTGCTACGCCTCTTCCTAACTTCACTCATAGTGACAGTGTTTACAACAGGGATATCGGCAAATTCTGCACATCAGAGCTTGATTTATTGTTTTGTTAATTGTTTAGACAGGGGGGTCTGTAAACTGTAGCCTGTGGCCTGTTTTTGTACGGCCCTTGAAAAAAGCTAAAAATATTTTATATTTTAAAGGGTTATAAAACATATTTGGAACCTCACTTTGGTAGAGACAATAATATTGTGTTGAGTTCGTTTAGAAGGCAAACAATGATTTTTCTACACCTTCAAGCCAAAGCGTGAGCCTCCAGCTGGGCTCTTCTTGCCTGTTCTACCTGCCGACCAGTTACGACCAGTTACGATGAGTCGGCCTTAGGTCAGCTGATGACGGGATGTGGCGGAGCGCCAGCAAAGGGAACCCAGTCTTCTCACCTCCAAGGGCACACTAGCGCTGCAGAACCCATAACAGCAAAAAAACGTTTGGATTAGCAGAGGCATTAAATAAGGAAAAGATACACTGACTGAAACCATCTTTGCATCACAACGTTAAGTGGAGAACTGACAATTATCCGGGTAATTGGATCAATGTAAGTAGCCAGACCACTCCTTCTTCCCCTGCCCCGCCCATGAAACATCTCTATGAGGGAGCTCAGTGATCTACATTGCCAAAATTAACTGGGTAATTATAAAAGCTAACTGTGTCCTTTTATTTTTTAAGAGTGATAATTCATCGCTGTATCATTCTGAAACCCATAAATGCTTGAGAGTTCTTGAAAGGGCTGTCCTCATTTACAGCCAACCTACTAAGTACCAACCGAATGCTTGAGATGTTTACTAAGAAGGCCACAGTTAAATTTCAAAGCCGAAAACCAGCAGAAGCAAAACAGTTTGGTTATTCTCACTCCCCTTCCTTTCCCACACGTGCCGGGTTTCTGCGGACGCCTGGCACCCAGGCTAACTCAGGCTCTCATGGCATTTCCTCCTCCCAACCGTCACCCGCTCTCCAGCCCTGCCCATTTTCTGCATTGCAACCAGAATTGTCTTTCTGAAACTTAGATGTCACTTCCCTTTTTAAAGACCTTTCACTGCCCTCCATTGCCTGGAGAATAAATCCCAAATTCCCAAAGTCCAAGCCAGGTCCCAGAACCCTCCTGACCACCTAGCACCTGTCCGTCTTTCCAGAGTTAGTTACATCCTTACGGAACAGGAAGCTTCTAAATCAGTGGTTCCCGAATTGTAATGTACGTTGTAATTATCTAGGAGCTTTAAAAGTCTCGATGCCCAGTCACACCCCATGTCGATTAAATCAGAATGTCTGGGGTGAAGCCAGGGCCTGGCACCTTAGGTTAATACCAAAACCCAAAACGTAGCCCAGTGGGTACACCTCGTTAGCCCTACTGGAGGGAGATCTTTCAGCACTGGGTGAAGAGACAGAGTGCTGGTAAACTAGCCCCTGCATGGGCTGACACATCTTCTCGTCCCGCCTCAGAGGGGCAAGTGGGGGTCTGTTCTCTTGGGAAGCAAAGTCCAAGGAGGAGAAAACCACTCGTGGTTCAAGCACGTGCTGTTCACACAGCGAATACCTGGGCCGAGAACTGCTGGGCCCCGGGGGGAAAGGATTGCTCTGATTCCCCGTGAGCCCCCGCGAGGGTCTTAGTCCGACTTGCTCCGAGGCCAGTGGGAACCAAGGTGGCTTTAGGATGACACCTACAGCACTACTCAGACAAGGCTCGAGCTCCTCTATAAGGCCTAAAGCCCAAACCGCCCAAGAAAAGTCTTATACCCGAGAATAACCAGGACCAGCTTCCAGCTCTTAGGACAGTTCTGCTGGGGCCTGGGCCTGAACACGGATGCGCGGCGTCTCCCTCTCGCCAGGCCAGCAGTTCCCTTAAAGAAACTGGAGCTCTCTTGGGCTCCCGCAGCGTCCCAAACTTTTCACAGGGCACTCGCCTCATTAGATCGGGGTCACCTGTTTAAGTCTCGGGTTTCCCGCAAGACTCTAAGCTCCAGGAGGGCAGGGACGTGCGGGAAGTCCTCCCTGCAGCATTCCCAGGTCCCGCCAGCGCCTGTCCCACGGTAAGGGATTAATAAGCATTCACTGGTGAACAAACGATTAAATGTGAAGGCTGGCTAGCAAACTAATGCGGCAGTATTTGTTTCACGGGGAAGTGGTGAGCCGTGAGTCACTATACGTATTATAAAAACTCTCCCAGGGTAGACTAAACTTGGCTTATTTGGGTTAAAAAAAGGATGTCTGTTTTTCTGACAGTTTCTTGTTTTCTAATAAAGTCCATGTACTTTTTAATAAGAGAGAACAAAATCAAACAACAGTTCCAGTGTTTGGGTTGTTGATAAATACACGAATCCTGAAGGCCCTCAGGGGCCGCAGCCTGGCTACCAACAGGAGCCTGGCCGGCTGGTGTCACCGGCCCTGCTCCAGGAGTCCCCGCCCCACGGCGAAGGTCAAAGCCCTGGGAAAGGGCTGTCTTTTATCCACAGGAAATGTGCAAAACACCCTGCCCTTTAATCTTCAAACTACCTCAAGGAAAACAGAAAACAATGCTGTCATCAGGCATTATCCACAGAGAAAACAGAGCCTTCTTGGATGCTCAGACCTGCTTTGAAAGCCTCGTATTTTATGATTACATCAAAACACTTAAAGTGTTTCAAAGAGCTCTTTCAGCAATACTCACAACAGTCACAAAAATAAATGTTATTATCTCCTTATTACGGATAGGGAAAGCTGGTCTGGACTCTGCGGGATTTCTCCCACAGCCACAGACACGGGGAGAAGCTGCAGGTGCTGCCGCACGGCTGCCCACCCGCCTTCCCCTGAGAGGCAGGTGCTGTGGTCCTGAAAACACCCGCTATTCCCGCGTTGACATCAGAACATAGATCCGTATTTGCATTTTTTTTTTTTTTTTGGAGACAGGGTCTCCCTCTATCACTCAGTGGCATGATCAGAGCTCACCGTGACCTCAAATTCCTGGCCTCAAGGGATCCTCCTGCCTCGGCCTCCCACAGTGCTGGGATTACAGGCGTGAGCCACCTCACCGGGGCCCATATTTGCATTTTTTATGTAGTACTTCCTGTCCCAAGATTCTCAAGGACCACAGAAATAAATTAGGGGTCTGGCAATGGCGATAATGTTAAAAATTAAAAATCACAATCAGTAGACTTTACATTAGCATATTTTGTTACTATACACACAGTACCTTTATAAATGATAAATGCTCCCTTTTTGTTCTGGAAGTAAGTGTTCAGCTCTCTTGTCCGGGATATAAATCGTACCATTATCAGGAGCAACGGTCGATGACTAAACATTCATGGAGGCCTGTCTTTGTACCAGGCACTCACATTCTAAACACTTCACAGGCATTATATTAGCTAGTTCTCACAACAACCTAAGAGGTTGGCCTATTATTGTCTCATTTTACAGATGAAGAAACTAAGGCCCAAGGTTATATAGCTAGGAGGAGATGGAACCAAGGCTCAGACCCAGGCCCCTTTGCCTGCAAAGCTCCTGTTCCCAATCATTATATTACATTGTCTCCAGAAAAGAAAGACATTATGCCACTATGACTACATTAAATTCTCTGTAGCTTAGGGAGATTGAAGGAATCCCAAATCCCAGAAAAATCAGTCAACTAAAGTTACTTGGAAATATTTCTGGTCATTTAGGTGTCCTCCAAGCACAAGGCCAAAAGTAGCAGTGACTTAAATGGCACTGGAGTAGAGATACGGGGTCAGATCCAATCACAGTGGATCTCAAGGGAGCATCCGACTCCTGTTGTGTCCTGGAACTCTTTTATACTAGACATTGCTTTCCCCAACGACGACAGGCCTGGCTGGCCCTCTTTCTTTTCCTCCAAATTCTGGTGCTTGCCTGTACCTCATGCTTTAACCCTTGACTACGTATTATCTTTTATTGTTCACTATTTTTTCATGTATACGAGTCTCTGTCTCCTCAACTGGATTTTAAATTCCTTAAGAATAGAAACTGGACTTTCAATATATTGTGTTTTTACAATGTGCACAAACTGGGTGCCTACTGAGCGTGAAGAAGGTTCTCAATATAACTTATTTATTGATTTGGTTAAATAACATAGACCAGCAAACTCTTCCTGTAAAGCCGTGGTCCTGGATCCCTGGGCAGCGGACCAGTACCTGTCTGTGGCCTGTTAGGAACTGGGCCACACAGCAGGTGAGCAGCGAGTGAGCGAGGCTTCATCTGTATTTACGGCCACTCCCCATCACTCACATCACTGCCTCAGCTCCGCCGCGACACCAGCCCCCACGAAATCAGTCCCTGGTGCCAAAAAGCTTGGGGACCACTGCTATAGGACCAGATAGTAAATATTTTAAACTTTATAGGTCATATGATTTCTGTTGCAACTACTCAACTCTGCTGTTGTAGGATGAAAACATCCAGAGATAATACAGTGAGCATGGCTGCGTTCCAATAAAACTTTATTTACAGAACAAGCAGAGGGCCAGATTTAGCCTGTGTGCTGCAGTTTTCAACCGGTATAGACTATTTATGACAGGCTTGAAGGACCAGGCAGGGAAATATTCTCAAATCTCTGCATTATAGCAGTCAGATTGTATGGTTCCCCTTCGTCCCCCCGACCCCTAATCCCCACTGTTAGAGTCCTAGCTCCTGATCAAGCTCGGTATTTCTCCAAAGCCTTCGTCTTGGACTTACGTTTAGTTCAGCACAACAGTTTGCAGTTTAATTTCCTTTGAGGCCTCATACCTCACTTTAAAAAGAGAAAAATCAATCACAAAGTGAAAAGCTAACATAGTAGGTTGTAACAACAATAAATAATTAAAAAATTCTTCAAATGCATTCCACCCAGGAGTCTCTGACACTGTTTCTGCACTGCTTCTTCCAGACTGCCATGTAAATCATCACAGACGATTTGAAATATGCATTTCACCTGGATTAACAATCTACAGACAGAGCCAATCAGCCCTGGCAGGAAGCCACCTACAGGGTGGCAAAAGTAAATATTCCTTTCTCTCAGCAGCAACAGCTTGCCTTTGAGAGTGAAGGAACACAGCAATGACAGAAGGGCTTTCCTCCTTCTTGGTCAAAGCATTCAGCCCTCAGTTTTGATATAACGTTAAAAAATCCTTAACAGGCTGGTACCCTGACCCAATTTCAATGCAGGATGTTTCCTTAAACAGATCGTTCAGTATTGCTTCTGGGTTCATGTACACATTTGTAAAGACTTGATATGCATTTGATACAAGCAGAGGTGGTGTAATAGAGAACCACAGAATTTGGAGCTGGGAAGCACCCTTCTAATTCAATCCCTTCATTCCACAGAGACGTGAAGTGGGTTATTTGCTCAAATCAAGTAGCCACCCAGGCCGTCCCTCTATGACCTTTGTGCTGTGATGATGAATCCGACGGCACACACCTGGTTAGTGTGAGCGACAATCGGTGGCCACCCTCAACACCTCCTCTCTGTCCCAGGACAAGACTCCTTTATGTGAAATCAGCCCCATTAAATAACGTCCTCCTCCATGAAGTGACACAAAGCTGCCTGTGTCTTCAGAGGCATGGCAGGTGACCTCTCCATAAATCCCTTTGAGAATGAAACAGGGAGATTGGTCTTCTGCAGTCTCAACTGTCTCTTTCTTTACATCTCTTTCTCCCTCTTGGTCATCAAGTGGCTGATTACTTTGACTGAGTCTCATGGACATTGGACACCACCATCAGGTCTTTGCATCTTAAGCTAATTACCTCTTCATGTGGCATTAAAGGCACTTCCTCATGTCTTAGGGGATTCTGGGCATCATGACGCAAATAGAAAGACGTAGTTATTGCAGAGATCCTTTAGGCCCACAAAGCCTTCACCTGACCCCTGACAGTGTCAGTAAATTAACAGATTTCACGGGACTGGCAGAGACAGGCAAAGAGGAATCCAGAGAGAATGTGCATATCTGGTCTCTCCACTCCAAAGAGCGCCAATTACCCCAGTCCTCCCCTGGTCAGGTTAACAGAGGTCTAGTCCAGGGAGCTGCTGGGCCCAGATTGGAGAAGTTCTGACCCTTTGTACAGGTTGCCTCCTACCCCAGCAAAGGCCCACCTGGCAGGTTTCTTCCTTCTCCACATCCCCAGTCTTCACTCCACGGCTGCCCTTCTCATTTTGCGCTGGCTCTGGAATGATTGTTTCAAATCTTAATTCCTTTGTACAAACTCATGGAACACAGAGCTATGTCTCCTATATTATATCTTCCTCTGTGAAATTTCTGGTAAATATGTTTTAGCTTGCATCCTCTACCTTCTAAAAATATTGGGGGGGGGGGAGAAAAAAGTATTGAGAATGAGCTGCCCTGGGAATTAATATGTTCTTTGTCACTTATGCAGTACTTTGTTGAGATGATTTGAACGTTGGGTAATTGGACTAGAAGTATCCCTTCTGGGCTTCTATTAGAAATAATAATGATAATGAAACTAATAATGATGATGATGAAGACAGTGATACTATAATTCCTAATAATAATAGTTTTTTTTTTTTTTCATTTGTAAAACATTTTACAGGTTGCAAAGGTTTGTCAGGTACATTTTCTCACTCGATTTCATTTCCTTGGAGAAACTGGTAGGGCAGACATTATGATCCCCAAGGTACAGGTGGGGTCACTTGTTGAAGGTCACACAGAAAGAGGTTAAACTGGTTTCCCTTTCCAGGGGGTGCCCTTTCTACTGTGCTCTGCTGCTTAAAAAATTAATGAACCATGCATTCAAAACAACTGAGAACACACTGCTTCAAACTGTTTTCCTCCACTGGGAGAGAGTTAATTCTTCACTTTTATCATCCTTTGGAATAAAACCCCTAGCAAAAAGGGCAACTCACACAGATGGCACAAGCAGAGGCTGTTTAAGTCATTTTAGAATCACAAGCTCTTAGGGGCATCCTGGAAGCTCTTCTCCCCTCCATTCTAACACAATCTACTACAGGACAAATGCAAAACTTAGAGGGTATTTGCACAACAAAGAAAAAAGTACTAATAAAGCTGACTGTGTATGTGTGTTTGTTTGTTTGTTTTTTTTTTTTTTTTGAGACAGAGTCTCACTCTCTTGCCTGGGGCGAGTGCCATGGCGTCAGCCTAGCTCACAGCAACCTCGAACTCCTGGGCTCGAGCAATCCTACTGTCTCAGCCTCCCGACTGGCTGGGACTACAGGCATGTGCCACCATG
>RJWJ010035976.1:0-16345 GCA_004363605.1 Indri indri
GCCGGGAACCTGCTGGGCGCCCAGCCCTGGGTTCTGACTGCTCCGGACTGACCGAACTGACCGTTTAGAGATATGCCAGAGGCTGAGCACTGTGCTGCCCATAGTACCAGCTACTCGGGAGGCTGAGGTGGAGGATCTCTTGAGCCCAGGAGTTCGAATGCAGCCTGGGCAACCATCAAACCACTGAAGGGAAGCAAAACACTCAAAACCTAAACCGTAGAGAAAAGACCATCTTGGGTGGAATCACCTTTATTTATTGTGTTATATTATGTTATGCTTGTATCATGCTATATTTTATTATGCTAAATTATACTGTTATATTATATTGCAGCATATTATATATTATATTAAGTTGCAATATATTGTGTTGAATTACATATTATGTTGTATTATACTATATGACATTGCAGTATATTATATTGTATTATATTATATTGCAACATATTATGTTGTATTACATTATATTGTATTGTTTTATTATTTTATATACATTGTAATGCATCCGATTACATTGTGTTCTACTACGGTATGACAGTATATCAGGGGCCATGAAGAACACTGCTCAGCACATGATTTAGGAATTTAGGATAACCTGATGAAAGCCTCCAGCAGACAGCGTGGAAGTCCCAAGTCTAAGCCGCTGTGAAGCCTGCCCCCCACTCCACCCCCACACTGCTGGGGTGCAGATCTCAAAGTTGGGGAGCTTTCCTGGCCCAGGAAAAGAGCCCTCACTGCCTCGCGCTCCAGGCATGGAGGAGCCATAGTTACAGCATCTTCCAGGCCAAGAGAAACCATAAACATAAAATTTGGGTGGAACCAAAGATACAGGGAACAATGTTAAAAGAAAAACAAAACTGAGGGAAAACAGAGCAAACAGTATTCAGCCAGGGTCCAGACAAGCCCCACATGCAAATAAATTCCTTCATCTCAGTAAGAAAAAGAGACCCCTGGGGGCGGGGCTGTCACAGCAGGGACACTGGGGCCTCAGACTCAGTCTGGCTGCCCAGTGAGAAAATCCCACCTTGTAATGTCACTTTCAGCTGCCAGAATGGTGAAAGTGGAAAGGAACAGCCATGCCCCACCCTGGCCGTGGTGGTGGGAGCCGCTGGGGTGCTGTGGGGCGGTCTGCTGTGGGGTGGTCTGCCGCAGCTGGCGCCTAGTGGGATGTGCCTGCATTTCTCAGGGGCGGGAGTGCCCGTGCAGCGGGGGTGCCACTACTATTTCTCTACAGGAGGCCCAATTGTGCAATATGTACTTCCTTGTATCATTCCTGGAAAATCAGGAAACGGGAGACTTCCTAAGTTTCATTCTGAAGGATCCATTAAAAGAAATGCGCTGCTGCTGAGCCCCTAGGACTGGCACCCACAGAGAGGAGGCAGCTCTGCTGGCAGGTCCCCAGGGAGCTGGAACTAGCAACCCATGACCATGTTTCCTCAGAGCAGAGAGGTCTGTCCACCTTGGTCTCTCTCTGGACACTTTTATACTTGTGTAAACGAGTGTTTCTAGTGGTTTAAAATGCGACTTTTCGGTGGGGCTTGGGACCATGTTTGTGTTTTACTTTGTAATCTTCTCTAAGGCTTATTTTTTAAAAACTTATTTTTACTTTTATTTTTTTTTGATATGGGGGTATCGCCGGGTCACGTAGGCTGGAGTGCAGTGGCGTGATCATAGCTCACTGCAGCCTGCAATGCTGGGCTCAAGCGATCCTCCTGCCTCAGCCTCCCGAGTCCCTAGACGGCAGGGCAGTCAGCTAAGGCTCTTTTTAAAATAAAGTCCGATCACTTCCTGGGCACCACAGTCAGGCCAGTGAACGCGTGGCCTTGGTGAGCCAGGGCAGGCATCCCGTGTGCAGCGCCTAGGACCGCAGGGACACCCCGCTCCCACGCACACCACCCACCACCGACCCTCAGTTAGCCTTCCCGCTGTCTTTGCAAATTCAGTGACCTCAGAGCCTTCGCTCTGCTGACGGTTCCCAGGGAAAGTGACACTTCAAATGGAGGAGAAAAAGAGAAGCCAAAATTCAGACTCCGTGGATGCTCGGCGAAGTCCAGCGGGAGGGAGGACAGCAGGAGGTGCGGTAGATCTGTGCGTCTCACAGCACCCCCGCCCCGAGGCCCCAAGCCCTGCAAACTGCCGGGGTCGCAGCGCTGAGGCCCAGAGAGGCGGTGACATCCCGTCCCTTCCCGACCGGCGGGGACTCACTCACGAAGATGACCACCTGGTTAGAGACGCAGACCCGGTCCGTGGGGTGGCACCGCGCGGGCAGGCAGTGGTCCCAGCTGTTCACTTTGAAGCACTGGTAGCAACTCAGGTTCGGAGCTGTGGGTGGCAACCGGGCGATGGAGCAGGCGCCGCAGCCGCGAGCACTGGACCCCAGGCAGGGGCCACCGCGAGCGCGTGCGGGCCGCGGTCCCCAGCGCGTCCCTTACCTGGCGCGGTCTGGCCGCCAGCAAACTCCGCAGACCCCAGAAAAGCCCACAGGAGTACACCAAAGAACCGCATGACGCCGAAGGTCTCGACCTCAGTGGAGCCGGGTGGAGCGGAGAAGGAGGCTTCGCCCCAGCGCCCAGCCCCTTCCCCGCCCACCGGGCTCGGCCTTGCGCCCCAGGGAAACACCCGGCCTGCCCGTCCTCAGATGCAGCCTTTTGACTGAATCCAAGTTTTACGGAACAAATCCTTTTATTAAAAGGGGTGTCGCAGAGAAAGATGAAGCTTTTCTTTCTTTTTTTTTTTTGAGACAGAGTCTCACTCTCTTGCCTGGGGCAAGTGCCGTGGCGTCACGCCTAGCTCACAGCAACCTCAAACTCCTGGGCTCGAGCAATCCTACTGTCTCAGCCTCCCGAGTAGCTGGGACTACAGGCATGTGCCACCATGCCCGGCTAATTTTTTCTGTATATATTTTTAGCTGTCCAATTAATTTCTTTCTATTTTTGGTAGAGACGGGGGTCTCGCTCTTGCTCAGGCTGGTCTCGAACTCCTGAGCTGAGAACGATCCGCCCGCCTCGGCCTCCCAGAGTGCTAGGATTACAGGCGTGAGCCACTGCGCCCGGCCAGATGAAGCTTTTCTTGCCTCCTTTGGTGCTTAAAAAGAAACCTTGAACTTAGAAGACCGCAGGTTCCCTGCCCCGAGCCTGGTTCTCCCCGTCCCCTGCCCCGTCATTCCCGCAGCCCCAGCCCGCATCACGCAACTTCCCTCTTCCTTTTGAGGAGTCAGCCTGGGACCCGCGGACAAGCTCTGCGAGGGCGGGGGCGGGGGGTGCCCAGGCCCCCCCCCAACCCCGAGGCCTCTGCCTCTGCCCCTCCCCCCCGCCCCGGGCCAGCTGAGCACTGCCGGAGGCCTTGGGAGGGGACACCTGAGGCCCGATGTGGGCCTCAGCCTCTGCCGCAGCTAGTGGCATCTCTCCCCCGCAGGGTGGATCCTGCGGGCCAGGGCGCGGGCCGCCCCCCGCCCCTACGCCGCCCGGCTGCGCTTCCTGACTCAGGGGCTCACGAAGGCTCAGGGGGACTCAAAAGTCCCGGAGCTCCAGAAAGGGCGGAAGACAGGGCGGTGCCTTTCCCTGGTGGGGATGAGGTGGGAATGGGGTTGGGGTTGGGGTCGGGGTGCGGGTGGGAGCGATCTGGCGTTGGAAGCCAGACAGCGGGGAGGTGGGGCGCTCCGAGGGGGAGGAGGAAGAGGGAGCACCAGAGCCGCAGAGCAGGTGAGGTTTGGTCTGTCAGAGATGAAATGGTCCACCAAGTAAATGACTGAGGCAAAAATCTCAATCAACGGAGGTTTATTAAGACACGATTTTGTGGATGTGCCTGGTGTCAACGGAAAAAAAGACCAAACTCTGTAAAATAATTGTAAAGAGATGTACTCTGAGCCAAATTTGAGGACCATGACCCGGAGCCACGGCCAAGAAGCCTTGGGCAAGCGGACTTGCTGTGGCTGGGTTACAGTTTGGTTTTATACATTTCAGGGGTTACAGGTGAAGTCATAAATTAATACGTGGGAGGCATACATTGGTTTGGTCCGAAAAGATGGGCCATCTGGAAACGGGGTCTTAGAGATTGTAGGTGGGTTTAAAGATTCTTTGGCTTGTAATTGGTTAAAGACATGAAGCTTTGTCTAAAGGCTTGGAATGTTTTAACATAAGGGGATGTTTATCAGAGACAAGCCACAGGACATAGATTTGTTGTGTAAATTGAGGACCTGCAGGTGTGTCTTGCATACCCTTAGGCCTGTAAATGGGTTACAAAGGATGCCCCCAAGAAGGGAAGGGGGCATGTTGAGGCATGTCAGACCTCCCTCCTCCTGGCAGGCAGTTTAGTTTTAGAACATTCCTTTGGCCCCGACGAGGTCCATTTAGTCAGCTGGTGGTGGGAGCTGGGGGGAGAGGCGAGTGAGCCTTAAGATTTTATTTTAATTCACATTGGGAAAAACATGAACTGCAAACAAGCCATGGCTGTTTTTCCTGGCGGGGAGGCGGGGACCTTCAGCGTTGTAAAGGCAGCAGAGAGAAGGAAAGGGCAGGGGGAGAAGGGCTGATGAGGTGGTGGTTACATTCCTGTGAGGCCCAAGAAATCCACGTTTTACGTAAAATAGGGGAGCAAGGAAGCATCGGTTATGCAGACGTCTCTGGGTAGGTAGAAGAATGTCTGACTCTGTCTTGTCTCCAGTTCTGTTCCTGGCAAGATCAACTTGTAATTCATTCTTAGTGTGGAATCAAACAGGCTTTCGTTTTAGGTGCCAAAGGTACAATTTGCACGTCCTTGCTTGTGGGAGGTCAGCGAGGAATTTCCTTAATGAATGATCTGTGGGGCCTGCTCTTCGTGGTGCCTGAGGCTTCTACTTTCTCTTTTGCAGAGAGTTGCGGGGGTGTGTGGCCCTGAGACTTTGAATTTCTTTTTACAAAATGAGGGGCAGTCCGGGGGAGGGGGCACCAAGCCCAGGTACAGGCCAGACTCTGGTTAAGGGCCAAATTAGGTGGGGGGATGGTCAGACCACAGACTCAGAATCTTTTCATTCTTTCTGTAGTGCTTGGAGCGACTTCCCTGAGAGGGGGCCATTTGGGAGGTGGGAGAAGGGAGGGGAGCTCCGCCTGAGGCCTGGGGTACCGCAGGGGTGCAGCCCGTGCTGTTTCTACTGACCCCACAGCTCAGCTGGGAGCCAGAAGTTGCGGAGGGGACGGGGGAGTGCCGCTCTAGGACCCCATCAAGTCTCTGGGGCCCTGCAGGGGGCTGTCCTCACAGGGCACCTGGAGCCTGAGCCTGGGCCTTGGGAGCCTAACATGCTCAAACCGCCGCATGCACAGGCTGCCTCCCACTGCTCCCTCCCACAGATGAGTCTTGTGGGGCCCATTGGCTGTCCCCGGGAGGGGGCGTAGAGGGTCTGCTGGGGTGTTTAAGCATCCTTGGGCACCATGGGCTGTGGTTCAAGTTTCGTTTGCAACATCTCCCCCTGTCCCTTGTAGGTCCTGGTTGCAGAGTGTGAGAGCCCCTGTCACAGCGGAGACCTGCGCCCCTCCATACCTGGCTCACCTACGCAGTCCCCACAGGGTCTTCCCTTTGCCCTACCATGTTCACGCTGAGCCACTGGAGGTCCCAGTGTGGAGGTCCTGGCTGGTGACAATGCAGCCCGGAGTCCATACCCCTTGGGCAGAGGAGTGGTCCCAGGTGGGCTGTACCCTCTGGAGGCACCATCATGCCCTCCACCACCTCACCAGGGGAACTGGGCTGAGCTCAGTGTGGGGGACTACTGACCCATTTTCCTCTTCTGAGCCCCTTCTGGGAACTCCTGTCTTCCCAGGCTTTCCCCCCTAAGGGCCTCCCCATGCCCAGGTGCCTCCCCTGGGGGCCAGCTGCACCCATGGCTTCTCTCACCCCCTCGGGTTTGTTCTTTCTTTTTTCCTTCCTGCTTTCATTTCCCTAATCACGTCCTTTTGAGCTTCTGTGATGATCAAGGCAGGGTGTAGACCTGCGTTTGCAGCCATGGGTGTCTCTCCGGAGTGAGCAGTTGGGAAGACAACAGAGCGGTAACTGTTAGGGCGGTTGGGAAGGCTGTGCCCACGGCTGGTGGCTGCTGCCCCACCCTGTGCCTCGCAAGCAGGCTCTACAAGCCCCTCCCCAACTCTGGCCCAGCTTCCCCGGTGATGCTGCAGGGAGAGAAGGTGCTGGCTGGCCCTTGAGTGAGTGTGCAGCCAGGTGGGGTCATTTCCTCTCCAGTCCACCTAGTGGACTGTCCCCACTCCCCATATTGCCCGGTGTGCCCCTAAGGATACTCCCAGACGGCTGTGCCCTCTGACCCCTGCCTGCCCAGGGGCAGCCTGCTCTGGTCCCTTGATCCTGCATGTCCAGCCTCTGCTTGGGAGTGGGCTCAGAGGGGAGGCACCATAGGCACTAATTCACTTACTGTATCATGCACTTACTCACTTGCTATTCACGACGTAATTCCTTTGTATATAAATTTGGGACTGTGAAATTCACAACTCAAAAATCCAAAAGAAAACTTGAAAGCAAAGTGGCATGGGAGACAGGCACGATGAAGGGGTCTGGGTGGAGGACAAGGAGGGGAGGACAGCACTGACCTCGAGGTAAGCTCTGCTCCTGGGGCTGACTGCCAGGTGTCCCAGAAGCCACTGCGAAGAGGGACATGCTCGGGGCACAGTGTTTAGTGCCCATGAGAAGGAGCTGGCTTTCCTCAGGGCTGCCCACGTTTCTCCAGCAGTGGTTGGGGATGTCAGTGGACCTTGGGCTGGTGCTTGCTGAAGTGTCCTGCTGAGCCTTGTTTCTCTTCTCCTTGGTGAATGAGCCCCCAGACACTACGGTCCCTGGAGGTGACTGGAAAGCGTCAGATGGTCAGCCTGCGGTCAGCGAGCAGGTGGGGGCACAGGACTGGTGTTCCAGGATCCTTCTACTGGATCGTTAATCACTTGAGCCCCCCAGCAGGCAGGGCCCTGTTGCCTTTCTTGGGGAGCATTCCTGGAATTACCACAATTTGAGAACAATCTTCAAAACATCCCAGCCTGTAATCCTAGCACTCTGGGAGGCTAAGGCAGGTGGATTGCTTGAGCTCAGGAGTTCAAGACCAGCCTGAGCAAGAGCGAGACCCTGTCTCTACTAAAAATAGAAAAAAATGAGCTAGACAACTAAAAATATAAACAAAAACAAAATTAGCCGGGCGCAGTGGCTCATGCCTGTAGTCCCAGCTACTTAGGAGGCTGAGGCAGGAGGTTCGCTTGAGCCCAGGAGTTCGAGGTTGCTGTGAGCTATGCTGATGCCACAGCACTGGCCCCGGGCAACAGAGTGAGACTCTGTCTCAAAAAACAAAAATGTCCCAGAGCCCCAGGTCTGTGTCTGAGGGCTGGGGGCACAGCTGTGGGGACTTTGTCTCTGCTGTTAGGTACAGCGCCGAGAGGGAGACACATGAAGCCTGAGGTGTAGCAAAATGTGGTTTATTTTGAGCATCTGGGTGCAGATGGGTGGAGCCTTGGGTTTTATAGAGGGTTTCTCCGGAGGGAGGGAGTCACACCTGCAGAGATAGGGGAGGAGGGTATCTTCATCCCAGCATGGCTGCAGCTGCCTGTAGTCAAAGTCCAAGTGAGATTTACAACCTCGGACTCTCCAGACTCCTGCGGCTTTTGTTTCACAGGCTTTATGGTATTTTTCGGGTTCCCACTCTAAGCAAACCTAACATCCGCTATTTGCTCACCCGGCCCCCAGTAGCCCGGGAGAGGTGGGCCCACATCCTTGTTAAGGGCTTCTTTGTTCCTGGTGGTCTTTGTCAGCCTCCCTGTCCCCAGGCTCCAACACCTGTCCAGATGTGGGGTCCGTGTCCACCTGGCAGCAGAGTGGCCTGTAGCAGCACAGGCCCAGCACCGCCCACGGGCCCCTCCCCGGAGTGTTCGGAGGACAGTGCATTTAGTTTACAAACATTATTCATTTCTGGCCTGACTTCAATCCTGGGAGGCAGGTACCATTAAGAGACCAATTTTAAAAATAATAAAATGGCACAGAGACCTGAGGTGATGGCCTCATCACAGGGGGACCAACTGTCCCAGGTTCAGCACCAAAAGTCCCATGGCCTGGGAAGCCCCAGTGCTGGGCAAATCAGGACAGTTGGTCCCCCAGTTCAGGGTCACCGAGAGCCAAATTCCAACCTGGCTCAGCTAGATGGAGAGCTGGGTCCTCAGCGTCAACCCCATGCTGCCTCCCAAGGGAGCCCAGAGCTGCTGTCCCAAGAACCCTGGGGCCGCGAAGTCCAGCTGGTGAGTGTGTCCTAGGAAATGCGAGGGTGAGATAGAGCAGAATAACAAATGTTAGAGTACCTTGCACACAATTAGGATACATATTTTTTAATGAAAAATTTAATTTAAACATAAATGTATGTTTTAAGATATATGCATATACATATTTTTATTTGTGTGTATATATGTCTGTGTGTATATGCTTTAAATACACAAATGTTTTATATGTTATAAATGTTTTAAATTTTATCTCATATTTTATTTTATATGTTTTATGTTATAAATATATGTTATGTTTATATATTTTAAATCTGTTACTGTTATAAATCTGTTGTATAATGTCATATGTTGAAATGTTTTGTGTGTATATATTTATTAAACTGTTTTACTGTAGATCTTAATCAGGAAAACTTGAAAGCTACGTGTTTAGAAGAGGGGATGACCTTCATGTCCCCTCATTGCTGTATTCACCGTCAGAGAGCCAGGGGTCAGGACCCCACTTTATACGTGTGAGCTCCAACCCCAACAAAGGCATGCACAGAAACATACTGTGGAAGTTTTCCAGTGAAGTGGATTTTGGTGTGATGTCCAGAGGCCTCCGTGAGTGGGGTCCTGAGATCAGCCCCGAGATCCTATTGCTGTGCTCTGCAATGGGATGCTGGGCAGAATTTTTGACATTGAAGATCACAGTGCTCCTGCCACGGTTATGCCTCTGACTCTGCTTGCTTTTCACCTTGGCTGCTGGGAAGCTCAGATACTAACCACTTGTCCCAGGGGTGCGTGTGGGGGCTTGCAGGTTCTTGCTTGCCTCTCCTAGCTCTGCTCTGGTCGTACCTTGTTTGCTTTCTTCCTCCCCTTGCCTTCTGGGACCCTTTGAGTCTCTGATTCCTAGGGCTGTTGTCCTTGAGCACTTCGTGCATAGACTTGGTGACTTGACTTCTTCCACTTTCCAATTCCTGGCCCTACCTCTGGGCTCCTGGGAAGAGGTCTTGCACTTGTCTACCTCTGTCTGGTTGTCTCTGGCCAGACCCCTCTCAGTTACTGCTGACAAGGCTCCCAGGAGGAATAACAGCTGCACCCCAGGGACCTGGGCCAGGTGGAGAAATTGCATGCAGACCCCTTACTGTGTGGGCCCTGAGCAATTAATCAGATGTCCTCATTTTTAAGGTTGACAGGTACACGCGACTGTGTTCTGATTTTAACTTTGGGTTTAGTGACATCAGTGTGGCTGAATAGTCTCAACCAGGCACACAACCCTCCTCATTCACTCTGCAAGATCAATCAAATACATACACACCAGGGAGCCCTTGAACCAGATAGTCAGAGCTTTCATTTTGTTCCGAATGTCCAGATTGTTATCATTTGAAACTGGCACATTTACCACACTGAAAATATTCTCTGGCCCAGTGCAGAAATTGGTTGCAAAAAGCATCATTGACATAGTCACACAGATTAAAGGATTGAAAACCACTATATAATAAGCCATGCTTAAAGAGGAAGTCACGTTGGGAAATAAAATATCTAGAAATGGGTTTGGGTGTGGTGGCTCATGCCTGTAATCCTAGCACTTTGGGAGGCCAAGGAGGTGGGAGGATAGATTGCTTGAGGTTAGGAGTTTGAGACTAGCCTGAGCAAGAGTGAGATCCAGTCTCTACTAAAAATAGAAAAAATAGCTGGGCATGGTGTCATGTGCCTATAGTCCCAGCTACCCAGGAGTCTGAGGCAAGAGGTTCACTTGAGCCCAGGAGTTTGAGGTTGCAGCGAGCTGTGATAACACCACTGCACTCTACCTGGGGTGACAAAGCAAGACTTTGTCTCAAAACAAAAAGGCGGCGGGGGGGGGGGGTGGTATACTGGGGAGGGAAAAAATAGGTTTACAATTTGGACTAAATCCAGAATTATTTCCTGGCTACACGAAGTCTCTAAAGAAGAACCAGGTTTTAATTTTCCTCATAATGCTTTTGATCGGCTCCCTAATGGAGCCAATTGTTGTTCTGGCATACAAATTCTCTTTGGATTGTAATCCTTCGGTGCATTATATTTCTACTATTCAGATTATTATTGTTATATATCTCGTGTTTTACTTCTTCCAAGGAGACCAAAATCATGGCATTCTGGAGACCAGAGACATTCAACAAAGCCTGCAAACCTCCCTCATTTGGAATCCCGCTGGGCCGGACATGTCCTCCATTGCCAACCCACTGCTGCTGCTAGAGTGACATGTATCGAGCACCGTCCCTTTAAAGGCATGTCAGATTGTAAGAGCCAAATTAGGGGATGGACTATGGAGGCTAAAGCAGCTCTGATTAACCCCTGTCCCAGGAATGCCTGTAAGATTTCTACCTTATCTGCTATTACTGTAAATCCTGCCCTTAGATCAGAAAAACCCTGAACATAAATCCTGCTCTTAGGAAGATTCACATAGCATTCTTGCCTCTCCCTGAGCAGTCACCGTCACTTGTCCTGCCCATCCTTCCCCATGGTGTAGAAGCTCTAGGACTGAGGACCACCATCTCTCAGCCACCTGGGAGATGGCTGCTGTTCACAAGTCCCTGTTAATGTTTTTATATGAGGGGGAAAATAAAACCAAACTTATCAAATGGGCTTAAGGGCGGACTAAACACATAGTAGCAGAAAGGACGGACCAAGTTTAAGACAGGTTGATAGAAATTATCCAAAACGAAGCACAGAGACAGAGGAGAATTAAACACACAGAGCACACAGCCACATGGCAATGAGCCACAGTTTAACATGCGCATATTGGGGTTCCAGGAGAAGACCCCAGTAGCAATTTTTTTTTATAGATAATAGCCTGTGTTCCAAAACTGATGAGACATGAATCCACAGATTCAGTAAGCGTATTGACTCATAAAGAAAACTATACTTCATCACGTCATGGTTAAATTGCTGAAATTAAAGGAAAAGAGGACAATCTTAAATGCAGCCCGGAGACAAGGTGTGTTACCTTTAGGAAAGTGCACCATGACGGCTGTCCCCTCCACAGAGACTGGAAGCCAGAGACAGACACTGGCAAGAAACCACACCGCCAGCTTGGCTCCTACACCAAGCAAAATTTCCCTCACACATGAAGGCAAAGGAAAGGCATTTTCCAGATCAGTAAAAGCTGAAAGGAACCACTGCCAACTGTGAAGTGTTGGGAGGAATCATGGCTTGTTACAATACATCCTTATTCGGAAGGTAAGTGTGGAGGAGGCTGCGGGAATAGATGCCCAACTGCGGAGGGGCGGGTTGTGCTGGTTGTCGGCTGCTACCCCACACACTGTGCCGCACCACTGCCGACCTGGGCTCGGTACAGCTCTGAGTTAGAATATTTGAAAGAAAACTCACGCGGGCCTGACTCGGAAGGCCAAGCGGAGCTATGCTGTTCCTGGGGTGGCTGTAGCTGGGTGCCCATGCATGCGGGAGCCTCACAGAGGTCTTCCTGGCTCTCCTGGGGACACTGTGCTGCCGCAGACAGAGACAGAGGGTGGAAGCTGCTCAGGGACCTTGGGAATCGCAGCAACTTCCAGGAAAAGTTATTTATTTATTCATTTATCTTTTATGAATAGACTCTATTTTTAAAAACAGTGCTAGCTTTACAGGGAATTGAAATGATACTGCAAGAGTCCCCACTAATCCCTGCCTTCTCACAGTTTCCTCCTATTATTAATATCTTGTATTAATGTATATTATTTGTTCTAATCAATGAACCAATATTGTTACATTGTTATTAACCTAAGTTTATAGGGTACATTAGGGCTCACTCTTTGTGTTACATAGTCTACGGGTTTGACAAACGCATAACGTCATGTGTCCGCCATTATGATATCACAGGGTAGTTTCACTGCCCTAAAAAATCCCCTGTGCTCCTCCCATTCATCCCTCTCCATCCCATGACACCCTGGCAACCGCTGCCAGGAAAATGTTTGCGACCTCCTGTCGGGTGCTTCAGGCTGGTTGTCCACCGTCTGGTCATCTCCCTGCGGAGGCAGCTTGCCCAGCATCCGCGCTGCCGGCTCTTCCAACAGTCGTGCAGCCCCCCAAGTCTATATTCAACCCCTTTTCCCATGATATATAGAAAACAAGTGACCTTCCTTTGCCCACCAAAGCCTGATCAATACAGTATCCATCTCATGGTGAAAGTGTGTACTCCCAAAAGTCAGCCGGTCCTGTTTGAATATTTTGTAACATGAAGACTAAATTTGTTAATTTCCAACATCAATTCTTGTACAAAATAATATGGTAGAGGGAGAGTGAGAGAAGAAGGAAATAAGCACCGAAGAAAGTTCATGGCCGAGTGCTGTGGCTGGGCTGTGCCTCCCCAAATCCATATGTTGAAGCCCCAACGGTCCCCTCGCTCCTGCATCTCGGAATGTGACTGTATTTGGAGATGGGATCTTTAAAGAGGTGACTTAGGTAAAATGAAGTCATTAGGTGGGCCCTAATCCTATGTTCCTGGTGTCCTTAGAAGAAGAGGAGATGAGGACACAGCCACCCGCATGGCCATATGTGGACAGGGAGAAGATGCCATCCACACGCCAAGGAGAGAGGCCTCAGAAGAAACCAACTCTGCCGGCACCTTGACCTAGGACCCCAGCCTCCAGGACTGTGAGAAACACATTTCTGCTGTTTAAGCTGCCGGGTCTGTGGTATCCGTTACGGCAGCCTGAGCCCCCGGACACACAGCTGGAGCCCTCATTTCCAGGATGTCACACGATGCTGAGTGCAGCAACAACTTTCTGCACTGTCCATTCCTAAGTGTTTGCCGGCAGGGAGTTCTTTCCCGGCCAGAGAACACAGCCTTCACTGAAGGGTCTGGACTTCAGCGACCTTGTCTCTTTCCAAGGGCTGTGGCTTTCCATTCACTTTTTCTCCTGGACGTGGAAGGAATAAGAGGTCCCAGAGGTCTTTGTCGCTGCCCCATGGCGTGGCACAAGCCTCTTTCCTTGGTGAGCAGGATTGGCAGCCCAGACTGGGACAATGTAACCCGTTGGAGGCAGAGCTCACAACAGTGAGGGGTCACCTTCAATTTCCAAATCACAGGACCCTCGTTGTGTCGCATGGTGGGAACATTTCTCCCTGGGAAATGGGATCCCAGGCCCAGCACAGCTCAAACCTGCAGGGACAGGAATAAAGAAATCCGGAAGTGGCGCTGCTGCAGACTCTAGGTTTTAATCTAGGCACAGCAGTTTTCTGGGAAATTATTACTCAAATGCCCTTTGGTTGGCATAAATCCCCATAACAACCACTATGAAAATACAGAGTATTAATGTTCTCCTAAGAAATTAAATGAAGCAAGAAAATTTTGACTGTTGGCCTATGTACTCAAGGAAATTACACCAAGATCATCACGCCTCTTTCTCAGATAAAACAAAAAGTAACACACATCTCAACAGACAGAACCTGGAAAATTTTCCAGGACTGCAGGAACTCACTTTAGTCTGAAAGCCTGCCTCCTTGCACCTTAACACAACTAGTAGGCGACAGAGAGTCCTGATGACTGAATGACCCAGAACTGGAAAAACAGATTGCCAGAATTATCATAGCTCAGAATTGGAGAAACAGAATTACTGGCAAGAGATGCAGGTGTTTCGCTTCAGTGTGGGGTAGAAACATACAGGTGTGCAGGCATGGTTGCTGGCTGGAGAAGCCGATGGGGGAAGCTGCCATCTGTGGGATTACGGGGATGCCTCGGAGCCAGAATCCCTCTGCGCAGAGCCATGCAGTGCCCCTTGGGGCCCAGCTGCCCGCGGGGATGCACTTTGGAGCGCCCCTTGTCCTGGAAAACAGGGTGCAGCCGGAAGGCTGCCACCCCCTCGCCTATCACTCAACGCAGGTTCCTGGGGAACATGGTGCCAGAGCATTCGTGGATGACCTGCTTCTGTGTAGCTGCCTCGCTGCGATCTACTGAAAGTTAGCCCTCGACACAAAGTGTTTGTACTAAAGTAATTTAATAAATAAAATCTAATTTTAAAAATATTTTAAAAGGTTAAAAAAGAAAAATACAGGGTCCGTAGAACAGAGAAATGCTTTGACAGATCCTTGTCACTTGGGTGTTATGAAATTTCAATTTCATTACATATTTTAAAAGAGCTTAAAAAAAGGTACTTTTCAAGACTCATCTAAAAAGTCATCTCCATACCCAAGGTCATCTAGGTTTTCCCTCATGTTACCTTCTAGCACTCTGGGAGGTTGAGGTGGGAGGATTGCTTGAGGCCAGGAGTTGAGACCAGTCTGAACAACATAGTAAGACCCTGTCTCTATGAGGAAAAAAAAAAAAAAAAGGAAGAAAGAAAAAAGAAAAAATTAGTTGGTTATGGTGGCATGCACCTGTAGTCCTAGCTTCTTGGGAGGCTGAGGCAGGAAGATCACTTGAGCCCAGGAGTTTAAGGTTGCTGTGAGCTATGATAACACCACTGTACTCCAGCCTGGGTGACAGAGCGAGACCCTGTCTCGGAAAAAAAAAAAAAAAAGTAAAAGAACTCACTGAATTCTGGGTTGCCCTAGGAAAATTTTAGCTGCCTATATCCACAGCTATTTATACTTTCTAGCAAGAAAAAGAAATACAGATTAACAAGGAGACACAATAGAACCTCACCTTTCTCATAACCTCAGCATACATAGAAGAATGAAAATACCATGATGTCATTTACCTTGATGTAGAATAACAGCCACAAAATTCTGGCCGAGCTGTTTTGGGGCCTCGCACTGTGGAGACTGGATGCCAGAGGGAGGCGTGAGCAAAGGGGCTGAAAGGGACGGAGTACAGACAGGAATCACCCTCAGGAAGAAAAAGTCCCATGCTGGTGTGAGACAAGGGGAGCGGGGCTGAGACCTGGCAGGTCAGAGTGCTGGCTTCAGGCTTCAGAAGAGTATGGGAACCAGGTAGCAGGCGGATACACGTCCCTTTGTGGGGGAGCATACAACAGGTAGGGGGTGACACATTTGGAGGCTTGGTGACAAAGGGAGAGAAGCTTGTAAGAAGGGAAAATTAAGAGCTGCAGCATCAGAGGCATATCATAACACTGGAAGACACGCCAACCCCACCACCACCGAACTAGGACATCTGCTGACACTGCACTTCACTGTGCAGGCAGAAGAGGGCGCTCCTGACACTAGGGCTCTAAGCAGGTGCTACGAGCTGCTAGCTTAGGGCTGTTCACGCCATCTCACAAATACTAATAGAAAGCGATGTCTTCACCCACACAAAACCACTGTAAGGAGAAAAACGAGAATAAAACCTTTCTGTTGATGAAAAAGTTCACATAAAACCACCTTTGAAGGAGAACAAATCTGTAATACCCGAATTGAAACACTCGAAGACATGAAAAAACACACGCTTGCATCAGAAATTCAATACCTCGGAACAAAAATAGACAATGAAAAGGAAGATATGAAATGAAAACTGACCAAATTCAGGAAGAAATGAAAAGAAAACATAAAAACCAAATTAGAAATAAAGACTAAATTACAGGCTCAAGGGAGAATACATTTGTAATTATAATTTTTAAAAATGTGATAAGAGACACTGATACAGGGAAGGAAACAGCCAAGAGAAGAAAAATGAAGAATTAAGAAGGCTCGCCCTGTTCCTGCAAAAATGATCCAGCACGGTAACTCTAATACCATCCTATTAAAAATTTTAGGTTAAAAGATACAGAAATAATCCTCAGAGCCTACAGCCAAAAAGAAAATGTATATAAAGAAAAAAATAGGTGGACACCAGACTTCTCAACAGCAATATATAAAGCAAGAAAACAGTGAAGCAGAAATGATTTTTAAAAACCTAAAGAAATAAAGTTTAACCAAATATATTATATACAGTCAAGTTGTTCTTTGAGTATCGGTGCTATAGGAAAAGGTTTAAGCCCTAGATTTTTTTTTTTTTTTTTTTTTGAGACAGAGTCTCACTGTGTTGCCAGGGCTAGAGTGCCGTGGCGTCAGCCTAGCTCACAGCAACCTCAAACTCCTGGGTTCAAGCAATCCTACTGCCTCAGCCTCCCGAGTAGCTGGGACTACAGGCATGCACCACCATGCCCGGCTAATTTTTTCTATATATTTTTAGTTGGCCGATTAATTTCTTTCTATTTTTTAGTAGAGACGGGGTCTCGTTCTTGCTC
>RJWJ010035977.1:0-16354 GCA_004363605.1 Indri indri
TTCGTTTCACTTTCAATCACACACAATTTCTAACATATTTTGCTTTATTATCCAACTCTCTGGAATGTTTATTAGGCACTGGGTCCCCAAACAGATTGTAAGTTCATGGAGGGCCAAGCAAATTGGAATATTTCCGTATGTCATTCATATACCTAGCACATGATTGTGTATATAGTAGGTGTTTACAAAATGTCTGTTGAATGACTTTTTACCCAGCCTCTAAAGTCTTCTATTAATGATCATGCCTGCCACAAAATGTTTTTTATTTTTATTTATTTATTTATTTACTTTTTTGAGACAAAGTCTTGGTCTGTTGCTCAGGCTGGAGTGCAGTGGCATCATCATAGCTCACTGCAACATTCAAACTCCTGGGCTCAAATGATCCTGCTGCCTTAGCCTCCTGAGTAGCTGGGACTATGGACATGGACTACCACACCCAGCTAATTTTTTTTTATTTTTTGTAGGAACAGGGTCTTGCTATGTTGCTCAGGCTGGTCTCAAACTCTTAGCCTCAAACAATACTCCCACTGTGGCCTCCCAAAGTGCTGGGATTACAGGCATGAGCTACTGTGCCTGGCCTTATGTCTTACTAATAGTGCTTTACCTATGTTGTCTCCTTTGCCTACAGTGTCTTTCCTTCTCCTCTCCCCAGACCTGATTCACTTTTACTCATTCCTAGGGTTTACCTTAGGTATCACATGTGCTAGCTTAGGTGTCTGTCCCCTTTGTTCCCATAACTCCTGATTGATCCTTCTGTGTCACAATACATTAAAGGGTTGGTCTTCTCTATCTGTTTCTACATCTCTAGACTGAACTACTTGAGGACAAGGATGGTGTCTTCCTTAGTTTATGTTCCTAGTGCTTGGTACAATGCTAGTATATGAAAAGTGATCAATGAATATTGGCGAAGGAGTGAATGAAAGAGTGCATGAATGAAATCAAGGAAAGCAGTCCTGGTATGTCTCTCACGGCCCACATGATGAGAATGAGTTAGATGCAGAATGTATCCATGGAAGCAATATAAAAATATAAGTAACCCATCTCGCACTTGGCCAAAAGCTTCCTTATGAGCATGGATTAGCTGAAACCATGGCACATCCTTATCAGTTTCATTTAATTTTGAGTACTGACAATGTGCTAGAAGTTTACTCCTAGAAAATGTTACTTTCAATCCTGTAGCATCTTACGCACTATGCAATTTAGTTCTGATACTTGGGATTGCACCTCTGGTCAAACCACTTCTGCTGTATGCCATGGATAGTCTGCCTCTCACATTCATCCAGGGGCAGTTTGCCTCCCACAGGCTGTCCTCTTAGGCAGGATAGGAAAGGACAGCAAGCATGTCTCCAACTTCTACCTTGTGAGTTGGACACTTTCCAATTGCTAGTGGGGGGAGACAATTCTAGATGGTTCTTCCAAGCATGAGGTGCAGTTGTCTTATTTAATAAACTTACTACACTGACAGCTCTGGCCCAAACCACCTCTATCCTACTTGGGGACTGTGCATTGTTCTCTAGTGTATGATTAGCAGATTAGCTATCATGTAAGAAGCCAGGAAAATGAACTCCCAGTGAGCCCTTCCAAAGCAAGAGTAATTCATTACCCAGTCTGATTTCCACTTAAAATGTACTTTAAGCACACTTCCAACTACAAACCCTAAATCACCCTGTGTTCACAAAGTCCATCATTTTTTATTTTATTGCATGGCGTTGGCGTGACATAATCCCTTGCAGAGCATCTCAGAGTGCTTTACAGATCAATAAATTACTTACCTGCACAGTTGAAGCAGTGTCTGCAAGGCCAGCACAGACATTCTGCAGGCAGCTTGTCCTCCAGGAAGCAAGCAAGGCTGTGCGGGTGCCAGGAATGGGCAGGAGCAGGGACGAGGCAGATGCATGGGTTGGGGGGGCGGTGCATGAGAAGGGAATGCTTCAGTTAATACTCTGGGAATAAGATACATCAGAGTGTTTATTTCTGTAATGATCAATTTAAATGATTATAGAACTAAGAAAATTCAGAAGTTTGTACCCTTCAGGCAGTCAGCAAATCAATTTCTCAGTCATTAACTCATCAATTACCTTTCTGTCCTGGAAGGCTCAATCTAACTTTTAAAACAATACAACCATAAATTGCAATGTTATACCCTAAAAGTCCCAGATGGTAGAGCCAATGGTCTCTCTCTGACCCTCACCACATCCACTCCCCATTATTTCTGTCCCACCAGATACCCGTGAGAGTGCAGGTATGTGTGCATGTGCGCACACACACACTCACACACACACTGCCTCTCTATCTGAAGCTCAGTGTGGATTGAAATCTTAAAATGATTAATTGGTGCTTGCTCTATGAAAGGCACCCTATTTAGGACAGCGAGACATACTAATCAAAAGATGATAAGGCTCTTGTTCCATACCTTATCTTCAGGCAACGTATAGCATAGAAGGGAAGGTAGGGCACATGTACTATAAGGGAGTTTAAATGCCATAAAGGAGGTGCCACAATACTGTGGGAGCCCAGGAAGGAGAGGTCACATCCTCTTGGAGATCACCTGGAAGGCCTTGTGGAAGGGGTGGCAGGTCACCCAGGCCTGGCACAATTTTAATGGGCATATATAGTCAGAGAAAAGGGTCTGAGCACTGAAGTCGGCAGCGAGGGTCTGGCTATAAAGACACAAAAGGGCAGCACGTGCTTATTAACAATGAATGCTCCAGCTGGACAAATGCAGGACATGAGCAGAAGAGAATAGTGGAGGAGGAGGGAAAGAGAAGAAGGCTAAGTATCTCCAAAATGCCCCCTTTTCATGGAGGACAAGACCCAGCAAAACTAGGAATGAGTGAGTAATGGTTCAGGCAGAAGAAAGGCCAATATCGAAATTTCCAAACCCATCTGATTTTAGTGTGAGTGTCCCATTCTGGCCTTGGAACAAGGAATAACGTCATCACGCACCTTCCCTGGGTTCTTCCACAGGCCTGATCACACTGTGTCCTGGGTGGGTGATATGCCCTGGCATTGCACAGCGTGTCTCTGAGGAATATGTATTCAAGGAAAGAACATAACTTGGAGCAACGGAAGAGTGCTGCATGGAGGGGCCCCTTTCTTTGCCAAGAACTAATGTGTGAAAACTGGTGTTGGTAGGACTGAAATAATAGGAGCCAATGACCCAACTCTGAGGTGGTTATAAACATGTCACAGGTTGGGAAGGTGGTTCCCTTCAATAACCATTATAACTCAATCCTATAAGTATTTGTTGAGCTCTTACTGTGGATACAAATATGAGTAAGACATGGTTCCGGCCATAAGAAAGCTCATGGTCTGGTGGGTGAGTGACATTGAGCAAATAACCATAACACGGTGGGATAGGTTTTAGAATTGGAGTTTGGGGGCTGAATAAATGACACCCTTACTTTATCCACTTGAATTATAAACTATATGACAAATGAGACAAATGAGTAGCCACATAGAAACCCAAACATCACATTTACTGGTGGTAGAGCTGAGACAGGAGACTCAGGCTCGGGCGTGCAGCAGCAGTGAGGTTCTACTACCAGAGCCTACAATGAAACGCGCGCTGGCTGTAATGCAGGATGTGGCCGTCCCTGTGGGGTACCGCTCCTGTTGAGCAAGCACAAGGAGGAGCAGAACAGAATGGAAGCTTCTGAAGGTGAGCCCGGCTCAAAACAAAAGACAGAAAGAAGTGAAGGTCCTGATGTTAACTTTACCCATTAGGATGAATCCTTCCCTCCTTGGGGGGAATAATTTAGGGAACAGAGAGAGAGAAAGAGAGACAGGCCAAGGAGAAACCAAGTGTATTTATGGCTGGTGTTGTTCTGAGTCCTCATCAGGTGCATGTAATGTGCTCTGGCCACGCAGATGGAGAAGAGGGAGTAAGTTTGTCTTGTCAAGGATGGCAGAGTAGTGTAGAGTAGGGAAGATTGCAACAAAGAAACTGGCGTTTCAGAACTTAAAGGATGTCTGGGAGTGTCCAGGAAGGATATAAGGAACAATATAGATCCAAATGCATGATGGCCAGACAGGGCATAATGTGCTGGGGACACGTGGGGTTCAGCGGAGGTGGAGTCGCTGGGGAGGGCTGTGGAAATGTGGGTTGGCTCCTGATTCTGAACAGCCCCTACCCAGGGGAAGGAGCCTGGGTGTGATCAGTGTGGCAATGGGAGCCACTGGGGCCGCTCGGGCGGCGATGTGATAGGATCAGAATTGAGTCATCTGAAGATGCCTCTGGATGCAGGGTGAAGGACTCGCGGGGCTGTGTCGGGGTGGGTGGGGTGAGAGGGGAGGTGGGAAGAGGGTGGAGGTAGGAGGTAGGAGAGAGTTATAGCAGTATATTGCGATAGAATTTATTTCCATTCAGACTCCCTGACTTCGTGTTTCAATAGGAACAAGTGGAAGCTAGATTCAAGGTAAGATATTTTTCATGTTTAAGGTAATTCCTCTAATTCCTCATCATTAACTTACTGTAGTTCATATATTTCAGTCTCTGGTCTCTTCTGCCGACTGCCATTGTGAGACAACAAAGAAATCTTTCAGCAGGATCTTCATTTCCCTCCTGTCTGTTTTGTCTCCACAGTCTCTCCCAAAATTGTAGAGATTTCTTCAGATATCTCCATTAATGAAGGGAACAATATCAGCCTCACCTGCATAGCAACAGGTAGACCAGAGCCTACGGTTACCTGGAGACACATCTCCCCCAAAGGTAAGAGCAGCAGTTTGGTATATTGTGTCATAAGAGGAAATGGGAGAATCGTTGGCCATGGGTGGGGGAATATGGTACCGGTTACCTGGTCCAAGGGATTCTACGTTTTTTGTAACCTGATCATATGCTAATGGCTCTGCAGAGAATTTTGGTGTTCTCTGCAAGACGGGCATATCCTCTAAGATTCTGGAAATCATTCTTGAGTATCTCTTCAATCCCTTGGAAATTTATCCCTGTTGTCTCTAGGTGCAATGGTGGTAAGATACTCCGGGTGAACTTTACACGTCAGGTTCGATGGTGGAAGGATCTGTGCGGGTGGCATTGCTCAGCTGGTTGTTTTAAGAGAGAGAAAACACAAACACATAATGATGGGCGAGAGCTTTAAATGGCCATATTCCTAAAAGGAAAATCTCCAAGTCTGTGCCTCTTCAGCATTGCCAAAAATCTGGTCATTAGCTGGTTTTGTGGTTTTGTTGTTTTACTCTGATTGATCCTACGTTACAAATACAACTTAATGTGTGACTAAATTGCAAAATTTTACTTTATCTAAATGTGCAGATTTTATGTAGACCAGACTAAGTGTTGTTTTGTGCTTTCATGGATAGGGCATTAAAACCTTTAGAATTTAAGACCAGATGCTATTTATGATTAAGTTAGCTTTCATTTGGGAACAAGGAACATAAAATTATTTCATTCATTCTTAAATGTTTATTGGGTGCTTGCAGACTGTTGGCTCTCTTCTAGGCACTGGGGGACATAGCCATAAACCAAAAAGAAGTGTCTGCTCTCTTGAGCTCATATCCTCATGAGACAGATGACCAAAAAAAGTGCACGGTACAATTGATAAGGGTGAGAAAAGGAGCAGCATACCTTGACAGAATGACAAGGGGTTTGGTCAGAGAAGGCCTCTGAAAAGCGGACATTCGAGCAGAGACATGGATAGCAGTCCTTAATTCCATTGCGTCTGGCTGGGTGACGTGAAATGTATGTATGCAATTGTGTGTGTATACATGTGTATGCATGGATGGGTGGATGAAGGTGTGTATATTGCTGAGTAGTGCAGGTTTAAGGATTCTAGAGGAACCTTAGTGGTGATGGTTGCTTGTTGCAGGTTGGGTGCACCAAAAGCAGACTCTGAGAAGGTGATTGGTGTGAAAGAAGCTTAGTAGGGAATGCTGTTGGGATCATCTCCCGTGGAAGGGAGGGGAGAGAAGCAGGGTTGGGCGGAGGCAGGAGTGAACTTGTGATGCAGTTCAGTGGAACATCTCAGCTGACCCTGTGGGGAGCTCTGAAGCTAGCAGGACCCTTGCAAAGTGTCCTTTATTGAGGCAATAGGGTTTGTTCTCTATGTCAGCACAGCAGTCTGAATTTAGGCTGTCCCAGCAAGGTCCAATGTGACCTTGGAGCAGGCAACTCTCTTCACATGAGAAAATCCACACAAGGGGCCAACAGCTGAGGGCTGTCCACCAGCAGCACATCTGTCCACTGGGGCATACGTCCCATACGTCCTCTGTTCCTGAAGGTGGCCTTGTACTGCAGTAGCCACTACATTTGGACATTTTAAAAAATCAGAGTAGGACTACAAATGAACCCCGAATACTGAATTTCCTCTCTCAAACAGGGAAGTTTGCCCTGATCAGTGTTCTCAGAGAAGGCATGAAATCTTCAGTTGCGTGTAGCCTGAATTCCTGGGATCTGTCCTGGGCTGCCATTGTTGACGCTCTCACTGTGAACAGAGGGATCAGGGAGAGCTACTGACATCTCTGCCGCTCTCTCCATTTGAAATGACCTTCCAAAGCAGACTGGCCCGAAGTCTGGGAGGAGTCTTCAGCTGCTGCGCATGAGCTCATTAGCGAGGGAGAATGGCCCCAGGGCACTTCTGCAGGAGGGGCCACCCAGATGGACAGACTCTCCGAGTCCGAGGCACACGCCATTCATCACCGCTGATCGCAGAGTCCCTAGTGCTCTCGGACGCCAGGGCAGTCTGTGCCTTTAAAATCTGCAGAGCATTTATCACCAGGGTAGACTTCCTTTGCCTCATGTCAACAGGCCCTGTCTCCTGTTTGATGTCTTTTCTCATTCCCTCTTCTGGCCACTCAGCTCTCTGTCCTTTTCTGGGAGCTTCTTTGCCCCACTTCCCCTCTGCTCGTCTCCTTTTGTCCTGCCTTGTTGTGCCTCTGCTGTCCCTGTTTTTGTTCCGTGCTTTCCCTTTCTCTCACAGCCGCCTCCATGCTCCTGCTGTAATTTCATTCCTTTCCGCATTTTCCCTCTCTGCTGCTCGCAGTTACTTGTTGTCCCCTCTGATGTCTGAGCCTCCCTGGTTCATCTTGCTGCTGTTCATGCTGCCGTGTCTCAGAGTCCATTGTTTCCCTTTTTGTGGCCATAGAGCAGCTGCATTTCCCCAGGGGACCTTTACCTGAGCCTGGGCCAGATGCTCCCATTTTACTGAGGTTTTAGCTGCTATGGAAACAGAAGATGGATCAAGGCAAGAAGAGCGGGATAATCAGAATCTACCTGCAGATTAGAGTCATTTAGATGAACGGCGTTTTCCAGATCGTGGGTCCAGATTAGCTATCCCGGATTCAAACTGATGAGACAAGCCAAGCAGTGACTAATCACCTCGGAACTCACCAGGACGCTGTTTTCCCGGTGACTGATTATGTGGAGATCAGAGATGTCACTGGGCCGCTGCCAAATCTGAACTGAAGCTGGAGACCCTGAGCAGTCACGCCTTCATCTTTCCCCACGACATATTTCCAAAAGGGTGCTTATTTTAAATAGGCTAGGACAGGCTTGGAGCTCCTTGGAGAAAAAGATGTGCACCTTAGCAGAAGCTCCAAAGGCAGAGAGCTATTGCCGTCTTTTGTTCCGCTCTGTGAGGGTAGATCATGTTTCCATCAAGATCATTCTTACATGCATACCCATTACACCCCTGAATGAACAGTTGATTGGGCTAAGCTCTTTTGGCAACCCTGCTGACTTCATTGCATTTTCTCTCCCTAGGTGGATCTATTTGTTCCGTATATCCTCATTCATATAGTGCTGCTTGCAATAAACTTATGTAAACCTCTTTAGAATGTGTATTTCTAGCCTTGACCACCTTCTGTATGGAAAAGGAGTGCAGAAGTGTTAACTATTTCAGTAGTAGTTCATGTATTTTGATATGGGGAAGCCTAGGCGTGAGCATTCGGGAGAAAGAAGGGTGAGTGTCCTTGCATAGCACTTCGCATCAAATGGAGAAAATGTCACTTGTCAGTATCCAAGACGGAGAGGGAGGTCGGGCTCCCAAGCTACCTCTTGGCACGGCAGTGATCATTGATCGTATGAAATAATTTTCCTTATATGATAACTGGCATCATGCTTTCTTTAGTTCCCCTTATGAACTTATCACTCCTAGAGTTCAAGGAGGAAGTGCACTAGCTTCTTAAGGACACCTGTCCTGCTCCGCACACCCGTTTTGAGTTGTGCAGGTGTTTGCACGTGCATGGGCTTTGTACTTTTCAGGAGGAAGAGGCCCCGTCTCACTGTCTCACAGGAAGAGCCATCTGCATCTGCATGAAGGTTTGTTGACCCTCAGCCAGAGTCCCTGTGGTGTCAGCGTACTACTCCAGCTGCGCCGTCCGTGGGGCCACAGCCTCCTGTAGACACATCCCCCGCTCCGTGCCTCACCTTTCATCTGCATCTAGGCATGCAAGGTTGCGTTTCAGCACAGCCCTTAAACTCTCAGCATTCTGTCTCCAGCAGAATACCCTTAATGCCATCCTGTTCCTCTGCATCTTCCCTAAGTAAACAGAAATATGATCTTTTAGTGTCTCCTAAATAAGAGTGTGTAGGACCTCACTCTTCATAGAAGAGTATTTTCAAAGCCCTATTTTGATGTCACCAATTTCTGTTGGATTGTAAATGCTTTAGAGAAAAGGCTGGGATTCCTGTATTGCCACATTCCTGGGGTCCCAAAATGAAACTCAGGTGAAGGAGTGAGTCCAGTCACTAATCTGTGGGTCTCACTGTACATTTGGAATTGGGGATCACTGAGTGCCCTAATGGACATCCCTTGGGTGCACCTCCCTCACCTTTCTCTCATCAAATAAAACATTGACAACGAAAACCTCACCTAGGCTACCTAAAGGACACTTCCTACCAAGATACTGGTGATGGAATTCAGTAAAGCCCGTGCCCTGTCCACAGAGATATCCTGATTTCTGACTCATTTATTTATTGCCCTGTGATTTGATAGGGCCTGTGTCACATTTCTCTTTGGTTCCTCACTTTCTTTCTCCGTGCCTAGCACCTGGGAAGCTTTCAGGAAATATTTGTGGATTCAGCGAACAAGCACTGACATTTGCCAGTGCCCCAAAGGTGCATGTCTGTTCTCCCAGTTCAGAGACTTTATCCCGATCCTTGAGGAAGTCTCCTGCGCTTTGATGTTCCCAGTGGAGACCTGGCATGTTTCCTGCTGCAACTCCCTGCTGGCAAATCACCAGGACATTTTCTCTGGCCTTCGCGGGATCCCCAGGCCCTTTCTGACGTCCCCTAGAGGGGACCTGGCTGTGGCAGGGCTTGGCTTCTCCTTGAAGGGGAGTCCTTTTCAAGTTCTCTTTGCAAGAGTAGAGAAGGCTCACAGGTGGCTTCGGTGGTGGGTCTCCTGCGAGCTCCTTTCTGCTGTCATTGCCGCTTCGTTGTGATCACTCTTCTGACATGTGTGATCTGATGGGCTCTTCATCTGGCCCTTCTGGGGGACACCTGATCCTTGTGGCGCCTCACTGTTCCCAACACTCCTGTGCCTAAACTCCCAGTGGCTCCCAACCGTGGTTTCCTAAAGCAATCCTGGATACTGCAAGGGAAGGGTGGCTCAACTGTATGTGAAGATTTGCTACTCCTTGTGGGTTAGTGAAAGAAAAAGAAAGATAAAGAAATCAGTAGGAAAAGAAAAAAAAGAAAAATGTTATATAAAGTTCATCTCTCCTCCTGCCTACCTGTCTCTCTTTCTCTTACTCTCACTGTCTCTCCTGGTTGTGTGATCCGAGGTGAGCGAGGGATTGAACATTGTCCCCTGGGTCACATAGAGACCCTGGGAGCAGAATCAGTGCAGAAGCACGTGTCCATTGGACTTCAAGGCAGGCCCCGTGTTCCGGAAGCCTTTCTCTTTACACGGCGTGGAGCGTGTGCTGCTGCGGGCCCTCCTCACCCCACCTGCGGGACTCAGCCACCTTCCTCAGCGGCCAGGCCTCTGCCTTCCTGCTCCAGTTCCCCCGCTGTACTTGAAGAGGCCCAGTGGGCGGGGGCTGTCCGCTCCTTGCTTCTCAGAGCTTTCAAAGCACCAAGTTGGTGAGGCAGAGTGATCCTTGGATGAGAGCTCTTCTCCCTGCCAGTGTCCGGAGCCCGGTTCTCCTTCCCCACCCCCACTGCCCTCACCCCGCCACCCGTCCACCTATTTTCCTGTTTGTCGCACTGACAAGGCTTCTCCCCAGCCAGGCAGGACACCGAAGCACTAATTGGCGCTGGAGGTATCACAGCTTGAGTTCGACCAGGGCTGGCAGGCGCCATGACTCCGGTGACAGCTCTGTGAAAAAGCGTCAGAAGCAGAGCTCTGGCATGCCATCGGCTGACTGCAGCACCCTGGCACTAATGAGCGGCCTGTCAGCACTGGCACCAGGGGCCCCGTGTGGCACGGAGATCATTAGAATGGCAGACGGGAGAAACTTCCTTAGCAAAGAGGTGCTGGGGAGGCCGGGAGAGGACAAAATGGAACTAAAGATACCACTTTACCCACAGATGGCGACCACCCAGCAGGAAAGGACCAAGAAAAAAAGAGAGAGAGAGATGGAGAGAGAAAAAGAGAGAGAGGGAAAAAAAAAAGATATTTGTAAAAGATCTACCTTTGCCAATTCTGGACAACTCTTGGAATCTCTTTTTTGTTGGGTGCTTCTTTCATTAATTGATGTAGGCTGTAAATCTGCAGTAATCCAAGGGGAAGCCTCCATGATTAAAGTCACTCTCTAGTCGTGGTTGTGCTGTGAATCCAGGGAGTAGTCTAAGTCCCTGAGAAACAGAACATGAGGAAGAAGGGAGGACTTGGAATTTGAGTCGTTTTGCAACTTGTCAGGGCAGACTGTCCAACCAGGGGGTCCCCTGAGCCGCCAGCTGCCTGCCTGTCTTCTGCCAGGGTATTAGAGTCCAGGAGAGGCAATTACAAGAAGTGCCCTTTGCCCTGTTAGTCCATCCCAGAGATGTGTGTGGGAGCAGCCAGCGTGTCTGCTCTGTCCATCTGCTTCCTGAGGGCAAGTGTGAATTATCCAGTGTGTTCAGACTTGTGCTTCAGGTCCAGGACTGGGGTGGCTCTGAGCTTCACGGAGCATCTGGCCCTTCTCCCAGGCTTTGGCGACCCACAGTGCCTGTGTTTCCGTGCTAGAAGGCAGTGATCTGTCTGAAAGCGATGGGCTTCCACAGCAGGGCCAGCTAGATTTGAATTCCCACCCACTACTCGCTGGCTGGGCCATGCTGGGCCAGGGGCTGACCTCTCTGAAGAAGTTCTTCTTCATTCATTTCCCTCTTGCTTCTTGGCATGGCACATAGAGTCCCCATGATTTGGTTCCAAACCCCTTTTCTCCCTCACATTGCAGTCACGGTAGCAACCTGACATCGGCCCGGGTGTCCTCACCTTTGCCCACACTGTTGGCTCTCTTCCCATCACCCCACCTCCCACTCTTTTGGTTCGAGTTCGAGTTCTACTCGCCCATGCTCAAATGTTGCCAGTTTGAAAGCTTCTGATGACTTTCTTCAGGCAGAGTGAGTGACCCCTTTCTTTGAGATGCCACAGCACTTCGCATGCATTTCCAATTATGGCACTTCTATAGGTACCCAAAGGCCCATGACCCACCCCCGTCACGTAAGGGATCATGGCTAGCAGGGACCATCCTTATGCTGGTCCCTGGCACCTGGTACCGCACCGGATGTCTGCAGGCCCTGTAAGTGACTGTTGAATGAGGAACGATCCAGTACTGTAAATACAGTCTCGTTGGTCTCCTTAGTTAAAATTAAGTCTTTCTGATGCATAATTTGTAACAAAATCAATTTTGGTGAGTAAAGGGTAAGATACAAAAGTCTCATCTGTTTGCATCCATTCCGACTGTTGATCATCTCAGTTTCCCAAGGCCATCAAAGGAATTCATCAGAAAAGACCACTGCCTTTCCGATCAGCACTCAGGTCTGAGTCTTAGACTCTTAGACTCTTCATCTGTGAAATAGAGATAATCATGCCTTCCCAACATGGATGTGACAAGCACTAAACATGTGCAACAGTGTAAAGCAGCAGGCCCCATGGCAACACACAGTAGGGTAGCTTAGTTAACGCAGCGTGTTGGCTGTTCAGCCAGCCCCCTCCTCTTCACTCCCACTTATGAACCCAGAGCAGAAGGTGGGGTCGGGGGATTCAAATTCTTTTCTCTGAAAGGGTTGAATCTTTACAAAGGCTGAACTCAGTCAATTGGCAGAATTGATAGGTATTCAGAGATGCTTAATCAGCACCTCCCTCATCCCCACCAGGTTCTAATTAATGTAGGTGCTTGATTAAAATTCCTGGAGTACCCCAAGTAGCCATCCCAGGAGAGCCAAGTAATGGCTATTACAAAAGATACTGCAGTGGTCACTGAGGGTGAGAGAACAAAATATAATTGCATCATAATGGAAAGTGACCAGCTTCCTGTTTGGAATAGCAGTGAAACATACTGCATGAGGCCCAATCTGTGCAGAGGAAGCGATTGATTATGATAGGGGGAAACCGGCAGTACAGTCTCAAGTATGGGGAAAAGGGATCCAGGAACTTGCTGAACAAATGGTTTAGATGCAGACAGGCAGACCAAGGTGGGAAAGAAAAAAACAGAGGAAGACATTTATAGATCACTCTTTAACTCTCTTTAACTGTAAAATTATAGTGAGATAGATACAGTCAGGGTAAAATTTGCCAGTGTCAATAAGGGTTTTTGTAAGTTTAATATTTATGATCTGGTTTAAAGCATTATTATAGCTGTGTGACTTCCTACTTCAAAGAAGAGCAAAATCATAAAAAGACTAGTGGGGAAATTAATGAGTTCAATGTGTCTGAATTGAGAACATATGAAATCGAGCCTCAGTCTAGAAACCAAGGGCAGGAGTGCATACCACAGACACTGTTTGTGGTTTTACCCAATTATTTAAAAACCCTTGAAAAATATTGTAGCATCAGGAGTCTGCTGAATACAGACATTGCTAACAGCATCCTCCCCCACACTCTCTGGAGTCTTAAGCTATTTAGGCTTGTACTTGGTGGCTGTTACCATGCAGAACTGTTTTGATGGAACAAAGAAAGGAAACATAATAGCAAGGAGATTGTATCATCTTCCCTGCAGTTGCCAACCAGCCATGGCTCACTAAGATGCAAAGTCATTAAAATGGCAGCCCCTACAGGGCAGGAGACCTCATCTCCGAACGGGTGCCTGTAAGAGGCAGCGCCACTGGGGGTACAGGAGGGCCACAACAGGCCCTGTCACAGCCCACCACAACCAAGTAACCTCCTACCAGCACACTGCTATAGACCAGCTAAAGGCTCTGGGAGTTCGTGTCTAGGACCCACCAGGAACTGCCAACTAAGCTTGGAGTAAGTTCAGTTCAAAATATCCTTGGCTCTAGGACTTCGAGTGTGTTGTTCTCACCATACCTACTTTTGGATCCTGAACCTTGTCTTGACTTACGATGACTACATTTCCCCTGATAACGATCAGAGTTTCTATCATTCGATCGTAACAATAGCTAACGGTTTGTGATGCTTAAAAATGTGCTGGGCACTCTTCTAAACGTTTACACAGTAGTATCTATTCTTAATGACAGTGGTGTGAGACAGGTCTTCCTGTCAGCCTACCTCACCAATGAGAAAACTTAATATGTTTCCCATTGGAACGAGGCTTAGGAAGGTCTACAAATGGGCCCAGGTCACGTGGCACCAAGTTGCTGGAATCCACCTTCAGAGCGCGTGGGCTGAACTGCTGTGCTGTGTAGTACAGTTCTGGAAGGGCGGTCCCTGGACCAGCAGCGTGGGTGTTACCTAGTTCACACCCCAGACCCATGCGTCACACATGTAAGGGTGGGGCCCGGAACCCAGAGTTTTAGCACCTCCTCCAGGTGCATGTGATGCACACTTAAGTCTGAGAACCCTGCCGTATGCACTATATCCTGGGCGATCATCCTTACATGCGTTATATCACTTGATTCTCACAAGTGTCCTAATCAATAGGCATTATTTTCATTTTAGAGATAAAGACCAGAAGATTGGGGTGGAGGGTAGGATTTGCCCACAAATACTAAATGGCCAAGGCAAAATTCAAATCCAAGTCTTTTTGACTCTAAAATCCAAAATCTTAATGCATATTCATTTCCTGCTTGGTTTCTGGCCCATTGCTGCTTCTAGAAGCATGTCTAGTCTCTGGTTTCATGCCTCCTACCAGCCGGGGCTTCTGGTCCTTGGGTGTCCAAATTCCCTCAGCATTCTTGCCAGTTCGCCCACATGCCTGTCTTCATACTGGACCCCAGGTTGGGCTTCATGCTTGGCATTCCATCCTCCCCAGTAACCAAGGCACCTTTCAGTGGACATCAGGAAGAACACCTCTGAGCAAAGGACGTAGCCCCAGTGTGGAGATCGGACCTCTCCTCCATCAGCAGGCAAGTTCTTTCTTACAGCTCCGTCTGCCTGTGCGAGCTGTGTGCTCTCCTTCCCCCGATCTCCACCTGGGTGGCCAGGGCTCGCAGGATGGATGCAGCTGCTCCCTGACTTGATTTATTGTTTTTTTTTTTGTCATGTTGAATGCTATCATTCACTTGCACAATGGCATGTCTTCTGCTTTGATTGTTATTATTAGGTGGTTTTATACTTCAACAGCTTTAGATTTGAAAAGAAATCACCAAATTCCAGCGTATCACATTCTTTAGTATCTGACTCCATTCAGTTTTCCTACACATCCTTGTGGGATTTGGCATCCTTCATCTTCCTAGTGGTGTGAACCTCTTTTTCTACCAGAACCAGGACAGTTGGAGGGGACCGAGCAGCATAGCAATTCCGATCCTCTAAGATGAAGGACCCAGCCTCCTTCCTGGCTGGGTCGCACAGGCTCTCCAAATACTACTGTGCAGCCAGCGCTGTCTGCTGCCTTGGAATTTTGAGTCCTGAAGATGTAGCCCCTTCCTTCCTTGGGAGGATCATCTTGGCTTCTTTCTTCTTGCCAACAATGGCTGCTTCTCTGCTCAATGCTCCCCTCACCCTGAAAAACAAATTCTTCTTCCCTCTTCTTACACAGAGTTACAAAGAATGACGTTGGGCTTTTTGGTTCTTCTGTAATAGATTCAGGACTACTCTAATTCCCTGCATTGCCCTTCGTGGAGTGGTTCACTGGGGTCGCTGTGGCTGAGGGTATCTGGCCAGTTTTCTCAGTGACAGAGAAAGACAGATGCTTTTTCCCCCTCTGGTTTCTTTATTCTGACACACACCATTCCAGAAAAGGATTTAAACTGAGAAAGTGGTGTGGATTTTGCCCCCAGGAAAACTCTTTGGTAATATAATTTTGATTAATTAATTTGTTTATTCAACAGTTGGCACCTACTGTATACTAGACAACTTTTTCAGGCACTGGAGGTACAAGAGTGGGCAAAGCAGAGCAAAGCCCTGTCCTCATGGAGCTTACATGCTAGTGGCAGAGACAGAAAACCAGCTCCTGGATAAGCCAATCTTATAAAGGCATTATGTGGTAACTGCTGTGGGAAAAATCAGTCAGGTTAAGAGGCAAAGAGATGATCCGGTGTGTGTTTAAGGAACCATAGTGTTAAATAGAGTAGCTGGGGTTGGGTTCATTGGGTGATGTCCCAGAAAAGCTGGGGGAGGAAACGTTTGGCTATTCGGCAGGAGTATCTGGACAGAGCTAGCAGTGGCCACAGAGGCACAGAACCAGGACACAGCTGGCATGCTGGAGGACCATCACCGAGGCCACCTGGGGACAGAGAATTTATCTAACACCTTCCCTGCCCTCACTAGACCATAAGCATCATGAGGGCAGAGAGCGTACTTACCCTTGCTTACCACTGTGCGTGCCAATATTTAGCACCATGTGCCTCTCAAATTGGAGACGTCCAGTAAATATTTGTTTAATGAATGAGTAAATAACATCAACCTGGAGTTATCATTTGAGTACCTGAGCAAGCATGCTGGAAAGACACACGGTTCAAATCAGAAATTTTGGTCCTTTGATTAGTGATTTCAGGTTCCAGAGAATGGCAAGCTCAGGCTGATGACAGGGGTAGTTTACGGCTGAGACAGAGGAGAAGGCCCATGAGAAGAGGAGGCCAGGTCGCTGACAGTGCAGGTGTTGCTCGTGTCATCAAAGGGAGCGTGGTGGTCACCCCAGGTAGTAGCTGAGGCGAGCGACAAGAATGGCTGTGAGCCAAGTGTCAACGCTCTCAATGAATCATGAAGAATACAGGAAATCAGTCATTGGCAGAAGGGGACGACATTGCTAGGTGGCGAGAGCGTCACAGGAGCGGGGGTGTGCAATAAAAGCGTGAAAGAGGACAGGTCTTCAGGTGGTCTTGGGGGGCGAAGGGGACTATTACCCCAAGTCTGAA
>RJWJ010035978.1:0-16347 GCA_004363605.1 Indri indri
AAAAAAAAAAAAAAAATTGTGATGACTCTGTCAAAACGAAAATTGTTATTAAATTTTTTTATTACTTTGCCAATTGGAGCAAGGTTTAAATTTTAAAGATAAGTGCTTTCATTAGCCTAAACTATAGGCAGAATATTTCCTTTCCTCCCAAATATATATAGTGACAAACAATGGAATAAGTTCATCTTATCTGATGTTTTATAGGTAATTTTCTCACTCACTGTTAAGATTCCAGATTCCAGAGCAAGAACATGGTTTTCAAGATTCTACAAAGAGAGTTGCCTGTAATAAACTTTTAAATTTTTCATTCTTTAAAAACATGTAATTTTGAGACTTTTAGGACTCACCTATATCCTTTTTTTCCTTCCAGGCAAATAGGAGGATGTTTTCTTCCCAACTTCTAGTTGGGAGGAGCCGTGAAACTAGCTCCGGCCAAAGGGGGGCTCTGAGCACGTGAGGCATGTAATTTCATCATGTAATTACTGGCACGAGACCCTGCAGCCCTCTCTCCCCCTTCTATGGTGTCTCAGGAGGCTGCATATTCCAGATGTGCAGCCATAAGCTAGTAGAGCCTCCACAAGCCAGGTTCCCTAAGTGACTCTCTGGTGACCTGCATAAAATATGTAGCATGGGTCCCTGAGCCACTGTATCACTAAGTGACTGTTTGTGGACCTGTTACGGGTATATAGTATAGTATAACTTCTATAGTATAGAAGTTACGGTGTTAGGCCACTGATATTTTGTGGTTGGTTATTAGTGCATCATAGTCAATCCTAAATGTGTAGCATAGTTGAGAAATGAGAATTGCCGTTGATTTTTATTAGCTTATCTCTAGTAGCAAAGACATATAAGTATTTCAGGAATCGCTTTAAACCATCTTGTGAATTATTGTTTTAAAGAAGAAATTTCTACAACGTGTGTCTGACTTTAATGAAAGGGAATACTTTGTGCGTTCCTGATTTTTCTTGATAGTATTGAAGGAAAAATCATGTACTGAGGTATCTGGTTGTAGTGTTATAAATGCCTCAATCACATGTGGATACAGAGGAAAAAGCTCTAGGACTTTTGTGGTTTTAATCACAAATCATCTTTTATTTCCACGTAAAAGTAGCTTCAGCTATTAACACTTAAGATATTTTTCAGCTTTCATTTTGCTATAGAAATTAGCATTTTTATTACCACAAATTATTCTTGTTTGCTAATTCCAAAGATGTCCAAAAGCAGAGCAAGAACAACCTCCTGGGCTGTTAGACTTTGGAAGAGAATAGTAAATCAACGGGCAGATAGGACCATATATCATATTAAACACAGGGAATTCACCACAAAATCATTACACTAAAAAGCGACAATTTTGATTGATTAAAATGGTATGGGCTGGATAGTGTTAAATCACTATGAGTGATACGACATTATAATTTTACATATCATATTTCTGCCAAGACAATGAAGGTAAAAGGCATTGTCATCAGATGATAACAGACAATAAGAAGAATCCTGATGTTAGATTTATTACCTGGTTTAGATTTAGAAAGAAGTAATTCTTGTCCTGTTCCACTTATCAAATGACTGTAAATTCAGTGATGATGTAAAATTCTAAGGCAGAGCCACTTATAGGTTTGACAAAGTGCCAGCTATAAAGTATTTATTGTTCTCAGTGGTTCTGCCTTACACACTTAAATATTTATCAGAAACATAAGCCCCTCTGATAAATGTTTCTGATCTTTGTGGCTAGATTTTTTTCTACATTTAGATTTTTCATCAGAAACCACTTCTCTATTTTTATTATGTTAATAACATTGAGCTCATAATTTGAAAAGGCAATATATGAGTTTTAAAATTTTATTCCTTTTAACTTCTGATTTTAAGTGTGAAATTTTTGAGGTAGTATTCTTAGTATAGAAATGAGGATGTTCTTATTTCACCATAGGTCTAGAGGAGGCCTGGCCCAATTTTCTGAATATCATCCAATGCATCAGTCTATCTCCACATACACCAGATGAGATTTAAGTTGGTGATGATCTAGGTACAGTCTGAGAAAGTTTATGGTCTTCTCAAGTATATTAGGTGATTGTTTAATGCCATCTGCCTCTGTATCCTGTTTCTGAAGAGTCCAGACACAGGTATTTCCTTACTCATGGACGCACATGAGCCTGTGCTTGGTAGCATAGCTCATTGGACCGAGAATCACATCACACCTGAGTCAAAGAAAGGCAGCTATGTGCTGACCAGTAATCTGTGGGATGGCGTGTATGGCATGAGAACCCTGGGAACAGGGATGTTCTATACAGGAGACAGGAGACTGGGCCTGGTCACATCTTCTTACTAGAGCATTCAAACGTGAGACATGCAAATGCTAAAGCAACTCAGAAGCACAGAGAATCACAGAAAGAAGGCAATTAGCAGATTTCATAAGGTTGCCAAAGCCACCACAGGCAAAAGCCAAAGACCGAAAGAAGAAGAACAGAGTTACTAAATAGTTGCAAGAAAAGTAGACACTGAAATACAAAGCAGCTGAACGATCAGGATATTGAAACCTGACTAGGTTGCTAGAGTAAAGCTGTTGAGATTGTTTTTTGTTATTCTTCAATTCCCTGGGTATCTTTACAGCAAACTAACTTTAACTACTTTAAACTGAGCTTCTTACTGTTCCTCCAACTTCAAAAAGTCCAACTTATCTAAGAAAATATAATGAATTCATAAGATCACAGAATTTCAACTCCACTAGAGAGCTTACTGACATATTGCCAAAACATTTCCTACTTATTTTTATTATGGGGAATTTCAGTGCCAGAGAAGATAAACAACAGAGTTGAGCCCCTACTTAGCTCTACTAGCTGAGCATGTACTGTCATCATAAGCTTCTTGGGACCACAGACATGTCGTCGGTATCTGTTTCTTCTGGCCCTGCTACAAAGTAGGAGCTCAATACATGCTTTTTGAGTCATAGTAAAATCTTATGGCATTTGATAGTTCAGATTTGTTTGCAGAACTGGTTGATTCTAAATAGTTAAAAGCAGAGATATGATAAAAAATGAAATGACTCTTATTTAACCTTCTCCAATCTGTTTTGTTAACACTTTCTCTTCTGCACACCACACATACACATACTCATACACACACTCAAATAAAGGAGTTTTAAATCTCATTAGGAATATAATCTGATTAAGGACATTTTATATCCATCAAAATTGGTCCTGGAAGATTCGGTGTGCAAAGTTGGCATTTGGGGTCCAGAAATTGCATGGCCAATGACAGACAATATCTGACTAATTTATAGTTAGGTCTCCACACTTGCTTAGATTCATGGATTAAAAATGAAAAGGGTTTTGCGTTCTGGAACATTTTCTGATTCAAGGACAAGGAAGGTTAGTATGGAACTAAGTTCTGTGACCCTCTAATAATTTAGGTGAAGCTTTCAGCATCAGTCTCATTTTCTTGAATACCAAAGGCTAAAGAGTTTTTGGAATAAATCAAAACTTAAAAGAAGTCTCTGGGAAATAATATATGTCTGTTCAGCATACTGTTTCATAGAAGGGAACAATTAGTTGAATTCAGGGATAGTTCTTCAATTTTAGCTACCTCTGTGAAAGAACAATAGTAAGAGCTATCAAAGTTATATCTGTTACTCAATTTTGTTTTAACTTTCAGTTTTATTTTCCCTTGAGAGAAATCCTTCAGAGAGAGAATAAATAATTCTCCAAGATAGCATATAGCAAAGAGAGAATGCCAGTTCTAACTTCATCTGAGTTTTACCTTATGAGTTACAAGGACACATTTTTGGTTTTGGATTAATTCCGAATTGTGGACTGTATTGGAGGGTTGGGTTCCTTTTGCTAAGAAAGTCTCCTGGTCTAAATTTCCTGTAAGAGGACCTCTGAGAATTGTGATGATTTATGAGACATTATGAAGGGATTGGGCTTAGGAAAGAGAGACAAGGCAGCAGCTTCCATACTGTTCTGCCTTGGAGGAGTGGAAGTAGTGTTTACAGTCAGAGGTGTATGCCAGAGCGAATTCTGACCATTCACAAAATTACTCATTGTGCCAGATGGGCTTGTTTGCATTCTGCACGACACAGCAATTTTTTTCTGTAAATTCCAGAAAAAAAGAAATCTTAAGGAAAAGTCAAGAAAAGTTTGGTGTCTTTACTTGTGTGAAACAAAAGAAAGAAAAATTAATAAAAATTTGATGAAGGTCTTATAAATAGGTGGGTTTTATATCACGAGCTGAATACAAAAATCCATTTTAAATACTGAGCTGTGTCTACTAATGGGGATCTTAAAAGTGTACTCCCAGTGGCTCAGGATTGCTGGCATTTGTAAGGGAAATTCTGCGCACTCCTGAGGAGAGATATAAGGTCATCTTAATATCTTCCTAATTGTTTATGAGCCAGAATGTTGTTTTAAAAATTAGTTCTAAAGGACTCAGGGGACTTTGACTACCTTAACGTCATAGAATTTGAAATTTAAAAATGGTTCTTTCTAGCTTGATAAAATTTCCATTCTGCATTAGTTAAGCAAGTTTACTCTGCTTGACCGAGGGTTGGTCTTGAGCCTTGGGAGAGGAACTTGTAAGGTCATGCGTAGAGCAAAGGAAATGCCATAGAAGGGCCCTCAAGTGGGCCAGCATTATAAATTTGCCACAGGTCCATCAAGTGGCAGTGCAAGAACAAATAGGATTGGTGAATATTGAAATTCTAATTCAAAATTGGTCCTTTAATTGGCTACTTGTTTGTAGATGCTCGATAGCCATTAATCACTGCTTTTTAAAATTGAGATTGTTTTGAAGTTTACTTTGCTCTATTTGGGTTATCACGTATCTATTCTTTTTATCTGTCCATCAATCCATCGTATATTTTTTCATGTATTTCAGAATAAGTTGCGGATACCAACTGGTATCCTTTATCCCAAAGCACTTCGACATAATGAATGCTGGAATCCCATTATTTATTCTTTTGTTGTAAAATTTATATACAGTGAAATTCTGACAGGGCCACTGTGAGGGTGAGAGGCCATGATGAGAGGCCTGGGCTCCAACATCACTCACTCAGGTCACCCCTTCCAGTCTGCTTTATTTGTTTAACTTTCTGAAGAATAATGTATTTGACAAAATGGTTTCACAGTGAAAAAAGAGAAAGTTTGGACTTCACTAGTCTTAAGTATTACAACTTATTTTCAGAAAAAAAAAATCTGTCTTTCAAAGATTGTAGCCAGTTTTGATATTACAGACGTAGACAGTTTTAGAGACTCATCAAACCAGTTTGTGTGTGTGAGCTGTGTCAGCAGGGACCGCGTCTCACGTGAGACGGAAAATGCGGCCTCTGCTCATGGAGACCATTCAAGGGACTCCGGATGCTGTGGCTTTTCCCAGGCCTGAAATTATTATTCCCATGTTACTTCCTGAGATGCTAAGTAAATCATTGGCCATTTTAACTATATTTAAGCATTATGTTATATTCATAGTACAGACTTGTTAACAATAATGTATTAGTTTTCTATTGCTGCTATAACAAATAACCACAAATGTGGTGGCTTAAAACAGTACGAGATTATTACCTTACAGTTCTGTAGGTCAAAAATCTGACACAGAACTCACGAGGCTAAAATCAAAGTGTTGGTAGAACTGTATTCCTTTCTGAAGTCTCTAGGGGAGAATCTATTTCCCTTTTTTCCCCCCAACTTCCAGAGGGTGTCTGTGTGCCTTCCTCTCCTTTCAAAGGGTGGAGACTATTTGTGTCCTTAGAGTCCTGTCTTCCACTAGACCATGCACTGGCTTCCTTCCTCTCGTCTTTATAGCCAGCACAGGGGCTGAGTTCTTTCCACGTTTCCTCACTCCAGCCTCTTCCTTTGTGTTCCTCTTCCACTTTTAAGGACCCTTGTGATTACATTGGACTTAGCTGCATAATCCAGGATACTTTCCCTATTTGAAGGTGAGCTGATTAGCAAACTTAATTCCATCTGCAACTTCAATTCCCCTTTGCACGTAATTTTACACATTCGCAGGTTCTGGGAATTTGGATGTGGTGGGAGGGCATTATTCTGCCCCACCACAAATGACTCATTTATCGGTTTCATTTGATTATCAGAAATCAATTCATTTTGTCATCAATGTTATTTGCTATTCTTTGCAACTTCATTCAAAACTGGAATCCTGAGTAGTTCTCATTTGGACATAAAGCCCCATGATTCTACCCGTTTACACTGGTTGTATTGTTGTGAGCAGAAACTTCAAATCCAGGATCTGTCATACTCTGGGGGAGTCCTCTGGTGCATCCTGCTTCTTCTTGGACAAACTGCAAAAGGAAGCCCCCACTGGATAGAGCAGTTAGAAAGTGGTGCCAGGACTCACCGTTGGGTTAGAAATTGAAGGCTAGATTTCAGCACCAGCCCAGCAGGGTATGACCTATACACAGCAGCCCTCCTACCTCCCTTGCATTTTCTGTAGAATGAGCCCATGATCTCAGCCTCTGCCTTCAACAGTTATTTGCTCAATACTTTAGGTTACCAAAGGGCAACCTGTGTCTTATGAAGTCCTTTTAGGGCTTAGCCTAGTGCTGAGCACAGAGTAAATTCTCGGGCCTGCTGGGACCTGTGGGAAACGATACCAAACCACACCCTCTCTTTTGACAAAATTTAAGGATTTAAAAATAACAATTTATGGATTTCTAGCTACTTAAGGTGACTTATTAAGAGTCATTAAAAGCAATCTTATTTCATGATATGTTAAAAAAATCAAGATTCATCTTCTATATATTCCTCCTCACAGTTAGAATCAACAATGAGTGTCTTGCCGTCTGTGTAGGCCCCAGGAATCAGCTACTGGAAGAACCCAGAAATGGCCAGGAGCCCTTGGAAGAATAGTCTCTCTGGGAAGCCATTAGCTCTGAATCCCAGTTTCCCCGGAGGAGGTAGGTGAGGTGTCTGACGTTTTATTAGGACAAATTTTCTGATATAGGGTTCACTGAAAATAGGATTTCTCTGCTCTTAGCTTTATTAAACTTCCTGGACATTTTGGGAAAGAATTCTAGATGCCTTGTAGTCACTTTCTTATTCCACAAACTCTGTAGAAACCCAACATATTAAGGAACAGTTGGAGGCACAACGTGTGTAAGAGGAAGTATTGAAAGCACATGGAAGAATTAGGAAAGAAGTTTTAGGACACTAATTACAAACTTCATCTAGTTCCTAACTTTTTCTTGGGGATGTTTTTAAGTGAAAGTTTGCAATGGATTTATGGTGCAGTCACATGTTGCTTAATGATGGGGATATGTTCTGAGAAATGCATCCTTAAGCGATTTTGCCATCATGAGAACATCATAGAGTGTACTCTCACAGATTCAGATGGTTTAGCCTACAGCACACCTAGGCTATAAGGTACAGCTTATTGCTCCTAGGCTACAAACCTGTACAGCATGTTATTATGCTGAATACTGTAGGCAACTATAACACAGTTTTGTATAGCTAAACATAGAAAAGATACAGTAATAATAAGGTATTATAATCTTATGGGACCTCTGTCTTACCATACATGTGGCCAGGCAGTGGCCGAAGCATGGTTATGCAGTGCATGACCGTAGTTCCATAGGTATCTTGGGTCACATGATATGTGTCATGTTATTAAACATTCTTCCATTTGTTATGGGAAAATACTTAGCTCTCTGTGTACGAATATTGCATTCCTAAAACTTAAAGTCTTCATGGTTAGACCAGCCAAAAGAATTCGGGAAAACATTTTTTTGTGTGTGCTGCTAATATACGTCAAACAACTTTTAATGATAGGATCCTGAAAATGCTCAAGATTCTCTTAGACATGTGTGACAGAAATCCAATTCAAATTACCTTGAGCAGAAGGAAATGTGGTGACTCTTGCAGCTGGAATAGTTCCCATGCCTGGAGGAATTGCTGGAGGAATCAGGACCTCAGACACCAAAAGGGTCTCAGTGCCTCTGGACTCTTTCTATCTGGCTTTTCTCTCTGCTGGTCTCTGACTGTCTTTGTTCTGCACACAAGCCCTTTTCAAACAATGCAGAAGATGCCTGCTGGTAGCCCCAGAGTCCTGTCTTCCAGATTTGGCGATCCTTGAGGAGTGAGAACTCCTTTCTGCCAGTTAAGTTCTAAGGAAGGACTTTGGTCTTCCTTGCACCCTGTGCCCAAACGCTTGGGGGAGAAAATCTCTCTTGCCATGAGGGTATTATAATTCAAAGTTCTGGCTCATGTTTTCTTGAGCCCATTACTCACTTCTGGGAAGGTATTCCTGACAATGTTATAACTCAGAGGAGCCAGTACTCAGGGAGGACAGTGAGGCATTCACTTCAGACGAGGATACATTTTTGTCCCTGCAAAATAGACGGGGGCATTAAACAATTCAGAAATCAAGATGAATACATTTTAATGCATATTTAATTTATTTATTTTTGAGACAGAGTCTTTCTCTGTCCCCCTGGGTGGAATGCAGTGGTATCATTGTAGCTCACAGCAGCCTCAAACTCCTGGGCTCAAGCGATCCTCCTGCCTCAGCCTCCCAGGTAGCTGGGACTACAGGAACACACCATGACACCTGGCTAATTTTTCTATTTTTAGTACAGATGGGTCTTGCTCTTGCTCATGCTGTTCTTGAACTCCTGAGCTCAAGGGATCCTCACATCTCAGCCTCCCAGAATGCTAGGATTACAGGTGTGAGCCACCTCACCTGGCCCTAATGCATACTTTAAAAAGTCAAATTGACCAGCTATGCCTTGTGGATTGACTGCCGTTTTGGTAAATGAAGCTTGTATTGGAACCAGAGCTGAGATGAGGGTGAGGTGCGTGGGGCAGGGTTGGGCTCTGTCTTTGTTTAAAATTTCAATATTTTGTTCAAACGTTTTTTTGGGCAAGCAGAAACTATAAGAGCGGGGTGCTGATGTGACTTGTTAAGGTTTAGAAAGGCTAATTGGACGCTTTTCCTCGCACGAGTTCAGTTGAGAGATAGGCATAGGGGTTAGGCAGATAAAGATTTTAAAATGTTACTTTTTCTTTTTTCCTTGAGAAAGCTTTTGGAGAAAGAAGGTGGTTTAATAAGGTCCGTTGTCTCTCCTCCTCTGCACACCTGGGATGGCACCTGAGGTGTGCAGAGGAGGCCTGTTTGCCTGGATTTCCGATCAGCACTGGTTCAGGGCAGACAGGAAGGAAAAAACTCTGATCTCAATTCCTTATAGATTTTAATAAATTATTAATAACACCACTCAGTAATCAAATCAATCACTTCTAATTCATGGAAAGAAAATGAAGCAAGGTGCTAGGGTTGCTACTAGAGGGTCTCCTTATATGGAAGAAGGGAGTCAGGGAGAAGAGTTTCTACTAATAATGCCTTGAAAGCACCTACTGCTCATTTACTTTCAGATATTTGAAAACCATGTTTTCATCAAAGAAAATGAGTCTGTGGGTTGACGTCGGACTGAGAGCTGCCATTGATACTACTACTTAAGAATTGCCATACAGCTCACTTCCCAACTTCAAGGTTATACAAAGCTGGTGTCTGCTGAGTATCAGCTGTGTGAAATTGCTTAGTGTTGGACTCTGGTTATATGCTACCTGGGTCCTGTCCTAAAATAGCTTAAGATCTAGTTGAGAGGGGGTATTAGTGAAACAAGGCAGATCATGTCAAGAACCAAATAACTGTTCCAGTAACCAGAGCAAGAAGAAATTGACAAAGAGACATTATTAAGGCATCTTTCTTCATGAAAGAGGATGCACTCGAGGTGGGCCAGAAGACAGCATTCCAAGTAAAGGGACAGTGTGAGCAAAGTTACCCAACTTGGAACACACATTGACTATTTGGGAACTGGTACGATGTTTGACTGGTTATGAATCCAGTGGAACGAAGTTACCAAAGCAAACTGCCGAACACATTAACATTTTCTATGGACCAAGCTCTATGATGCTTTTCATGTATCATCTAATTTAGTCTCCTCAAAACCCTATACGGTAGTATTAACTTCATTTCATCAGTGGGACAGCTGAAATTTATACAATTTAAACAATGTTTCCTGGTCACATAGATAATATTTAGGAGATGGGAATAAAATCCAGGTCTATTTAAATTCAAATTTCATGATCTTAACATCTGTAATATTGTGAAGCCAAGGATAGAAAGGCTGGGTAGGTGTTTTAACAAGCTTTCTAGGAAAAAAAAAGGAATTAAAAAAAAGAAAAAAAACCACTGGGTATGGACAGGCTAAGGGGCTGTCCTCAGGTTTGCTCAGGGGCTCTGGATGAGGGAGAAAGCAAAATGAGATTGCTATCAGGCAGGTTTTCTGCAGGAATGTGTTTAAGAAAAATGAGCTCACATGTTGAATAATTGTTTTGAATCACTCATGTTGCACGTTCATAACATAAATAATGGGTAAAGAACTTGAATAGAGCAAATACAAGCCTCGATCTTATATTTTTTCATCTCATGCAGGCAAGACGGACTAGCCAGTAATCAGGTGTTAAACAGTATAAAATCAAATCTCCTAAGGAACATATAGGGTGGTAGAAATAGAGTTGGAAGAGATCTTTGTGGGTTTATACAGAGATGGAAGATTCTCATTGAAATAACTTCATTTTTAATTCAGCAATTTTTATTTTTATGTTTCCTAGGAATAGATTAGCCGGTGTTACCATGTACTACCACAAGATGTCACTGTAAGACTAAAATTAAATTACTGTTCATGGTCTGTCCCCTCCCCAGCCCCTTCTCCCCCCCGCCCCCCACTGATTTTTTTTTTTAGTGAAAAAGTGAACTAAGAACTAAGGAGAGATGCATTTGGGGGTGGGGCTTTAAAAATCAGTGTTTTTATCCTAAATATATCTTTTATTTTGTGTTACCTTTTGCAGAACCTCTTATCACTTATAGAAAAATAACTTCCAATAATTGTATTTAGAGTTGATATTTTTAATTAGTTTTGGTTTGACAAGGTATTCATTCACTCAAAAGTAGGCACAGCTTTAGATCTAGCCTTTGGGTTGTCCGTTTGTGGCGCTATTTTAAATTGTGGTTTTAATAAGAAGAAAGCAGACATAAAGCAGTGTCCTGGTCCTACTGCTATCTACATTTATGAAAACAGTATATCTTCATGGTGATAAGGTGTTGGTAAGATATTCTTTTGGTTCTGTGGTCTCACTGCGTTTAATAGAAGGAAGCTCAGCTCCCTTCGTGAATGCCATTTTACTCAAAGATACCTTGCTTTGTTAAAATCCACAGAATTTTATTGTCTAAATTATGTGATGAAAATTTCTCAAAAGGAAAAAAAAATTCATTTTTTTCTCCACTGTAGCATCCTTGCATTATTATGCAGATTTTAGTGTGGATAAAATATTCCAGATTTTGGAATTCCGGTTCGCTTTTTAATATTTCAGAATGTTAATATTGCTTTACAATTATTTCCTTCCTTCTAATGGTTTTGTCATATTTTGTCCCTGTTCTGACACGTGCATCCTTTGCTTCCCTGCGATCCTCTCTGCTCTTCACAGCTCTGCCTCTCTGACTGAGCAACTCTGTCGCGGTGCCTTTCTGTTTTATTCACAGCTCTCACGCCCATTAGTGTGAGCAGTAGTGCTTTGCCTTACTTTTTCCGCTCTTCTAAATTTGGTTTATTCTGTGGTCTTACAGGTTTCTTACCAGCTTTCTCTGAAGAGGATCCTCTATTAGTTCTTCATCTTTGATAACAATGAAGAAGATGAAAATAATACCAGTTCATTTCCCCAAATTACCTTTCTTGTAGTTGGGTGACGACATGACACCAAAGTAACTGGTTGAGAAACCAACTTAGGTGACCAGTTGCTGTTTTTGCTACTTCCTATCAAATACTTATTTGGATTGATGTTTATTCCCAGTGAAAAGACTGGATGTTTGGACTCATGTGAACATAGCCTTTGTCTCATCCCATTTCCTACAGTTCCTCAATTTCTCACTGTTACTACCCAATTTCATCCAAATATATCCTATTGCCTTTAGAGGGGGTTTCTTTCCTATAGTTCTGGATCTTTGGAATTACACAAGACATGAGAACAGAGCTTCTCACTGAGGTTATGTTTTTTAATGTCCTCTGTTAAATAGTTTTTTCTATTGTGCAAGCAAACATAAGAAGAAACCAATATGCCTAAGATCTATTACTAGGTACAGGTACACCTCCACCCCATTTTTAAACTTCTCTTTGTGCAGGACAGCAACATTAAAAACTTTCCCCCATATATTCTATATGGAAAAGCTCCATAGAGATGAGAAATATCATTGAATTATGCAACTTATCTTTAAGGCCATCGTACATGCATGCTGGCATTTAGCTACTGCCAGAATTTTTATTGTAGGGATATCTAGCAGGAACAAGATTCAATAGCTAGAAACCTCTTTTCTGCCATGTAAAGATATACTGCTTGTTCTTCTCAGGCCTGGAGATGTCAACTCACCCTGTATCCAGCTTTTCTTTGGTGTGGCCTGTGCTGACTGGTTAGCAGGGCCTGCTCCATCTGATGATCTGATCAGTCAGACTGAAACTGGCTTCATCTCACCTATGTTAGGTGGAGATTGGTTTTGAAGCTTTCAGCAACAATCAACCAATATACACGAGGTATAGGACATAGGGGAACCGATAATCAAATACCAATTATCAAACACCCTATGATTCCCATGGAATGTGGCTAGGAAACACAAAGAAAATACGACCCAGAGTACACAAAAGAGAAAGATGTGAGAAATTACTAAGTTAGGCCAAATGTTAGGGCTACTTGAACATCTAAAGAGCAAAACAGACTTATTAACAATTTCTCTTTGAACAAATCCATCTACCAGGAGTCTCTGCTGATCTGCAGTGGAATCTAGGTCATTGCCACTCAAAGTAGCCACATCAGCATCACCAGGAACCTTTTTAAAAATATGGACTCTCAGGCCCCATCTCAGACCTACTGAATCAGAGATGTCTTTTAGCAGGAACTCCAGGTGATTTTTGTGTACATTAGAGTTTGAGAAATACTGATTTAGGTCATGGTTAGTATAGGTCTACTTTATTCAGGGTTTGAATGGTGTTGTCTCTTCTCCTCCTCCCTCTCATAAAACATTTGGGGAACATTATTAAAGAAAGAAGTTTCAATTTTTTTGAGACAACAGAAAAAAATATAAGAACCCAACTTTAACTTTTTCCAAATCCAAATTGAAATGGAAAAGGAAATATATAATGAAAAGGAAAATATAAAATAGGTCCAACGTCTTGAATAGCAATATATTACCCGACTTTTTTTCTATATTAGCCTTTATCCTCAATGAAACAATTACACAGAGAAATGCCACTAAATTTGTATTCTTTAATTTTCTCTTGTCTCCCCTGTCGCTTCCAGCTGTGAATGACTTCTTTCTTTTCTTCAATCTTTCTCCATGCCTCACCTCACTTGCCCACGTTCCAGCTGGTAACAGTTCATGGAGCACGTTGCAGTGTTAATACCGAGTTAAGGCTGTTTCAGCTGTTGGGTCTTTGAGAGGTCAATGTCAGGACCGTTTTACTTTGAACCCTTGATGGGCAGGGTAAAGTTGGGGACATGTCGAACTTCGACCTTCTCGCACTGCAGGAAGCCTTACAACTGTAGGCATCTCTTCCCATGATGCAATGTTGCTGGCTGTGTAAGCAATTAGAGGTATTCTGCTCCTAGTCAAATAATGAGGGGAATTTTAAGACATTTAAGATTATTAGAGGAGTAGATGTGGCACCATTAGGATTCTTTTATATTTTTATATTAAAGATTGGATGAATTTTATAACCTTTATTTCTAACAGGTGACACATATTTTAGAATTTATAACAAAGAAAAGAAAAGAAAATGAAACCTTTTTCTCCAATTTTATAATACGAGCGTATTGTTTAGAATTGTCTGACTTCATTAAGGTGTTTTAGTTTGGCAGCTGATGTTTTAGATTTAAAAAATAACATTTTAAGCATTATTTTTTTTTCTTTTCAACGTAACATCATTAATTGAAAGCAAGTTTTTATCTTTTTGTTCAAGAAACATACATTGTTCGGGTCTCTAGCTATGAGGAGAGGAAAGAGGGATACAAACATATCAGCGGCTCAAATTTAATAAAATCCAGTTTCATTCTAATTGCAGCATACCTAATCTTTTTTATTCCTCCACAAAAAAATATGTAGGGTAAAGCATGCTTTTTTTTTTTCACACTCTTTTGGTTAATTTAAACATGGAATTTGGTCAATTTTTACTCTTGCTTGTAAGGTTAACTATAGGCCAGAACTGTTTGTTTCTTTAATATTGACTTAACTCTGACTGTTGTTGACATTTTTTAAGGTCTATTTCTTTTAATACTACATAATTTAAGGGGAAAAATCAAGACTAATTAGTTGTTAATGAGAAATGCATATAATGAGAAACAAATGTAACATTAATGTCATGTACAATGTATGTCTGTGTGGTTTAAAAGGTAGGAACACAACCATTATTCAAAATTAGGGAATAAAATCATCGTAATAATTACTAGCAGATGTGTTGTAACTTGTGTTGCAAGTCAAAATTTCTTCGTCAGAACAATGTGGTGCAATATTTGATAGCATGCATTTGATAGGAGTTTTAAAGGCTTTATATATTTTTTTACCAAATTTTTTTTTATCCAGCTGCCTGGCATCCTTAGGAGATTGGAAAAGCTTTAAGGTACTATTATATTTTTCTCTTCCTCACAACATTTTTCTCATTCCTCATCAGCACAGAGATATTCATTGACACACTCTGGTGTCAGACTGGGTTGTGGCAGCCCGTCTCTTTGCCGGGTTGCTGTACCCTAACCGTCTAAGGAGCATCTTGTGTGTTGCCCAAGCCCCAAGTTTACAAAGTGGATGTTTATCACTGGAGACTGTTAAATTCCACTCAGTGGCTGTAATATAATGATCAGATGACATCATGGATTCCTAGCATAGAGATGGGCCCACTCCTTCTCAGCCCTGTGTGCACAGGTCCTGTACCACTGAGCAATATCTCAAGGCCAAGTAATAGTCTTTCCACTTTAGGGAACTCTACACGAAGGCAACTCTGAAACATTGCCCTTTTAGCATTACGGACTAGCAGGACTAAATGTTTGGGCTGAGGATGGTGAGGATGTGAGGAGGAGGGTAAGAAAGGGAAGACAGGTGGTGAAATTTAACCTAAAAATATTACCAGGTGTGAGGTTTTAACCCATGAGCTGTTGTAAACTTTAGAAGGTGATAGTAATGCCAACAATTTTCATGATCCCACTCATCCATCCATCCATCCATCCATCAGTCAATAAATATTTATCATGTCCTCTATGTGTTGGAGCAGAAGTTATGGCAATGATTGAAACATAGGAAGTTTCCGTTTTTATGAAACATGTTCTAGTGGATAATAATATCTAACATTGTTGCAGCTTACTACATTCTAAGCACTTTTCTAACTGCTTTCACACAATGTCTCATTTAATTTTCTTAACAATCTTCATAGATTGTTCTAATTGAAAAGGTAATAAGCCTGTGCTTAAAACACAACATCACTGATGCTAAAAATGAAAATAACACATCCTTATAGAAATACATATTTATACAAAAATGTTTTTATTTTCAACCAAATAAACATTCAAGCTACTGAAAGAATTACTTAGATACAATTTTAAGTGTAACAAAACCTTTCTATTTTACGTAATTTTCTTTAAATGAGAGGGGAAAAAAAATCTCTAATGGGGTTTGGAGACTTTTTTTTTTTTTTTTGAGACAGGATCTCGCTCTGTGACCCCGGCTCTAGCGCAGTGGTGTCATCACAGTTCACTAGAACCTCCAGCTCTTGGGCTCACGTGATCCTCCTGTCCTCAGCCTCCTTAGTAGCTAAGACTACATGGATGTGTCACCATGTCCAGCTGGAAATCTCTAATATAACATTGAAATTAACTCTGATAAAACAAATTTGTAGGGAAAAGCAATCATTGGAGTATGTGTGTGAGGGGATGGTGTTTTACATTTGTTAGAGCCAGTTACTAACTGGCTCCTGATAAAGGATACTTTTTCTAAAAGTATGGTGCTGGACTGTTTGAATCAGGATCACCAGATACGCTTGCTAAAATTGCAACTTTGTGGGCATCTCCATAGACTCAGTGTACCAGAATGACTGGAGGCGGTGCTCAGGAATCTGCATTTTCCACCAAATCCCTAGGTGATTGTTAATCACACTAAAGTTTGAGAACCACTGATGTAGAATGTTGTTTCACAGTCTAATATCTCAGATGGTCTCACCCTATTTGAAATTCTCAGAGTTATGTTGTCAGCTGGTGAACATCTGTCTAGAATTCTAATACAAGCAATAATAGTGCGTAATAACATACAATATCC
>RJWJ010035979.1:0-16349 GCA_004363605.1 Indri indri
CTCTGGTTGGGACCTCAGTTCCCTGCTCTGTAATTGAACTTCATGTCTTCCCTAACCCCAGTGGCCAAGGGGAGTAAGGAGTAGCTGCAGTCTGGTCCAGCAACCTGCATGACATTTCTTTGAAAGCTTGTATCTTTAAAATCCATGCTGTGTGTTCCAACTTTGTTTCAGTATAAAAACAAAAAATTTCCAATTTTAGGGGGGAAGCAAACAGTCTAATAAATGTGCTGCGCCAGAGAGAAGTTCTGTGTTTATTTTGCCTGGAACACAGTAAGTGTTCAATAAATGTTATATGCACGAACCAGGACCTAAAACAAAGGCAGCTCCAACATCATCTCATTTATGATGTTTCAGTTTGGAGACAACTTTTCAAGAACATGTCTATTTTGAGAAGAATGGGTGGTGATGGCCGCTTAGATTGTATTCATGGTCCGTCACTAATGCTCTGTTAGTGGATGGAGGCCCAGGGTCAAGACGGTGACTTTAATTTTATACCTAAAAGTCATAGCCCTCTTCCTCTCTTAAGATTCTCTCCCTCTTCCATTTGCCTTTTAACAAAGGAGTTCATTGAAAATGACGAGGATGCAAATGTGGGAAAGCGGAAGAAGAATTCAAAGGTGCAAAGACAGCCAAGAAAGAAACAGGTAGGGCGTGACAAGAACTGTGTCTGTGTATTGTGTCATCCATCAACAACTGCCTGCACCCTCAGGGGGCCACACAGAATCCACCAAGGGAAGGTCCCTCCCGTGGGTACCAACTTTTGGCCTCCTCTGGAGGACTGTGAGGCAGGGAGGCGGAGGATGGTCCAGAGTGTAGGACTCTGGTGTGGGGGCTCATAGATTATCCTCACAGTGAGGCTGGGGTCCGTGCTTGGAGCATTTTTCCTCTAAGTTTTCTCCTGTTTCCCAAGAGTTTTCATTGAAGGCCATGAACTAAAATAGGCAGTAGATGGCAGTACAGGATTACAAATCGTGGAGAACTCCCTCCCTTTCCAACTCCAAGCCTGAATTCCGCCTTAGTCTAAACCAGAGACCAGCTCCTCCCCCGCCTCTCTGCAGGAGTTCCCCTCTATGTTGCCAGCATCTCACGTGGGGAAGGGTAAACCTTTTTGAGGTAAGTCAATTCCCTTCCTGAGGAGATGTTATCCTCCGAGAAGGGAGGCAGGGAAGCAGCTCTTGTGGATGAGCAATTTGCTTGCAAAACTCAAGATGCCAGCAGGAAAGAGGAGGGTGAGAAGCGCCATTTTGAGCCAGCAGTCACGTGAAGGCGCTGCCTGCAGAGAGGGTGGCCAGAGGAGGAGGGGAGGGTGCCGGAGGGAGAGCCCAAGGCAGGGCAACCTCCCTCCCAGCTCCCACCTTGCCCAGCACACTCCTGTTGGGGTGAGCCAGGCAGAGGAGTGGCCTTCAGCTTTCCTGCAGGCTGGGATGGAGCCGCCCAGCGGGTGGAGAGGCACTGCCCAGCCACGTGGGCCAAGCTCTCCTGCCACTCTTGGAGACTGGGAGAGTCCCACAGCCAGACGCAGTGCTGAAGCTTTAACCCCTTCCTGCAGGGTCAGTATGTGGCTCTGCAACCCAGGGCAAGGGACCACTGAAGCAGCAGATGAAAAGGGTCAAGCCCTGAGCTGTAGAGTCACAGGCACAGGGAGCCGCAGGTGACCAGGGCTTAGACTGAACAGGAAGGAAGGGGAGAAGGGAGGAGAATAGCTCTCAACTGCTGAGCACTTAGGGGCCAGGCTTGGAACTTTACAGGCATCATCTCTTTTGGGGCATGGCAAGAAATCTAGTTCAGGCTTTTTTAACCCCAGCTGCAATTCAGAATCGCCTAGGGAATACTTAAAGATGCCTTTAATAAGGCACACCCCAGGCCAGCTATTTAAATCAGACTCCTGTGCTTTGCACAATGCCTCATATATACAACAATCTCGGTGAACCAGCTCTTTTTATTTTCCTTCTCTTACAGGTGAGAAAGCAGCGTGTAAGGAAGTTAAATGACTTGCACAGAGTCCCACAGTCAGTCTGAGTTTGGAGGCAAGGCTTAGTCTGCCTAGCCCCGAGGGCATCACTGCCAACTTGGTTCACTTGTTTCCTCCTCTGAGAGTTTGGGGAAGGAACCACAGGCTATTCTTGGGGGCACCCAAAGGGTGGACTCAATATTTGCCCTGGATCATCCAGTGACACTTTCGCTGCTGTTTCCAAACTACTTCGAGTTGGGAACAGATTGTTTGATTATGATTTTCCTCTTTCCCTTTCCTCCAAATTTCTGTAGAGCTCTCTACATTTTACCTAGAAAACCTGAAAATCATCATGTTATTTTGGGGTGCCTTGGTAGTTTCACAAGAAACTTCCTGGAGAAACTTGGGGGTGGCACCACATCTTTGGGGGGTGCCCACGGTGACTCGGGTGACAGGGACTACAGATCTGGGTAGTACTCGGGCCGTCCCCTCATTGGTGACCCACCATCCCAACAAAGGAACTAAGTCCACTAAAGCCCTGGGAGTCTGAACCTCTGACCTTCTGCCCACAGCCACCAACCACTGCCCCTGACAAAATGGTGTCCGAAGAATCCCACCTTGGCAACCAGCAGGAGCTGGCACAGGACGAGCCCCAGACTCGCCTCCTGAGTGTGACCGCCCGGCGGGGCCCACGCAGTAAGTTTCACTTTTCAATTCAGCTGGTACTTATTAACTGCCTACTGTAAGCTCAGCTCTGAGCAATATGAGGGGTTTTTGTGGGTATTTTCCATGCCTGGCCACGGCTGCTCCACCATACTTTGCCCCAGCTCTGCTGGTGCTATTCTAGGTTAGCCAGGGACACAAGACACACGGCTTAGGGATGTGTTTCCATAACCAGGTAAGTTAGGAAACATTCATTGGAATGGAAATTAAACATGTGGAAATTCAAAGGGAGGATGACCTAGTTAGGAAAGACATATGTCAACCAAGTGGGGCTTGAATTGGATGTTTGGAAGAAAGGAGGGAGGTTTCTGAGGCTCTTGGTGACCTTGCCCTTGAGGACACCTACACTTCTCCCCCACATACATTCCCTTCCCCCTTTCAAGACCCTTGGTCTATATATCACAGCATTTACTCTTTCTGGGTTCGGGAACATCATTAATCTATCTGGTGAACATCATTAATTATCTGCTCAGTGTAGGGAAATAAGGACCGCTGACTTGTTTTTCATACAAAGTGGATTAGGCGGGAGGAGAGGTGTTACACTTTTCAACTGTTACATAAGCGTTACACTGTCGTTACACTATTGCCCTGTGGCAGAGCTGGGGAATAAAGTAACTGTTGGAAATTAGAGGACTTTGGAAGCCAGCAGATTCTTCTTAGATTGGAAAAATGTGGTTCCAATCTAAGAGCAATGATACAATGAGCGCTGTTACGAATTAGTAAAAACAGAACCAAAATTTATCTCATATGTCTGTTTCTTTTTCTAACTGGTCAAAATTATTTATTATTTAAGATTACAACTTGTCAGCTCAGGCTGCCATAACAAGATAGCACAGACTGGGTGGCTTAAACAGCAATGTATTTATTTTTCTCATAGTCCTGGAGGCTGGAAGTCTGAGGTTAGGGTGCCGCACGGTAAATTTCCAGCGAAGCCTTTCTTCCTGGCTGGTTGGTGGCCACTGTCTTGCTGTGTGCTCTTCTTTGTGCATGCGTTGAGTGAGGGGGTGGCTCTGGTGTCTCTTCTTACAAGGACATTAATTCTAATCCTGTCAGGGCTCCACCCTGAAGATCTCATCTGACCTTAATTACCTCCTATAGGCCCTATCTCCAAATATAGTCACGTTAGGGGTAAGGGTTTCAACATATAAATTTGGAGGGGGAAACAGAATTCAGTCCTTAGCACAACCATTGGATATTTAGTTATTTATTTTGAAATCAAGGGAGAAAAACGTCAGAGGAAGTGGCCAGTAATAAAGGCTTCATGGCATGAAAAATGGATTATTTATCTCTAAAATGGGGAAAATATTATCCACTATTAATCCTTAATTCAAAATATAGGTATGGAAGTATTTTAAATATTACAGAGCATTAGATAAATGTGCAATAACCAAGGTGTCTGAGAGTGGATAAGAGACTTAATCTGTGCATTCGTTAAAAAGAAAAAAGGCAGCATTATTTCTGACTTGGAGAAGGGGGATATATGGAGTAGACACAAGGCTAAGACTTGCTGCTTGAGGTAAGTCATGCCCAGTCCATATCTGGGCAGCCCTGCATGGAGCTGAAAGCTGTTGCTGATTTGGCAGCACTTGTGGACCAAAGTTTAGGGAAAACATCCCCAGGAGTGAGGGGTGGAGTGTCTGATGGATAGGGAGGCTGTGTGGCCAGGCATCAGTCAGAAATGAGAAGTCAAAACCAGCAGAAAGTCAGAGTCTCAGAGTCAAGATAGCAGAACAGGTATTTGTTATAATAGATCAACACACTTTACAGCAGGGGATAGACAGGAAACAAGGATCAATGAGTGCTGGGAGAAACATGGCAAACTGTGGAGCTGCCCTAGGCAGGGCAAGCATGGCTGGGAAGGTGACAGAGAACAGAGCTCAACAGTGTGTAGGAGTCTCCATGGGAGAGAGTGGGGTGGAGAGCATCCCAGAGGAGAGCTTGGAAACACACAAATGTGTGTGCAGAGAACACCAGTGGGTCAAGGGCAAGGTGGAAGCAGCAGTATCTTTTATGACCTAGGCCTGGAAATCACACGCCAGTGCTATTTGTTAGAAGCATGTCCCTAAATCCAACCCACATTTAAGGGCTCATCTTTTGAAGGAAGGAGTGTCAAAGAATTTGTGGATATATTGTAAAGCTATCACGTTAAAACTTTCTTTAACAGTTTCTTTAAAAACTTTCTTTCTTTAAAACTCTTCTTTATCTCACTTTTCTACTCGGACCTCTGTAATAAGCATTATAGAATATCCACGTTGTCTTAGTTTTCTGCTCTCTAAGGCCGTATGCAATTTTGACCCTACCCACTGGATCTTCCACTCTTCTCCAACCTGCTCTGCTTTGGTGGACTCCTCACTGGCCTCTGAATGCCTCCTGACCATCTGAGCATCTCCGGCTTCGGTTCCCACTTAAAAAAAGTTCTCCACCTGTCTCTTTATTAAGCTTGTGACTGAAAGACGATCAAGCTGTAGCAATTAAGACCATGGGCTTTGGCATCGGACAGGTGTGGGTACCGGTCTCTACCTGTCTTACTCCCTTAGGCAAGTTCCCCAATCTCCCTAAACTTCAGTTTCTTTATTTGTAAAATGAGGACAAGAATAGAATGCCTCCATGCTACCACAGAGTTTATATTCGAGTTGGGGAAGGGATGAGGGGAAAAAGAGAATACAAACGAAACAAACAGGATAAATATACAGTAGGGCAGGTGTGAGAAGTGCTATAGAGAAAGCTAAAGAACGAGCTGAACAGGACTGCAGTGGGAGTGAGAGGAAGGGGTGCCACTTATAAAAGGAAATGAGAGATGTCTGAGGGGAGAATGTTTCAGGCAGTGGCCTTAAAGCAGGAATGTGCTTGTATGTTAAAGGAACAGCCAGCAGGCTAGGGCAGTTGAAGGAGAGTGAGCAAGGAGGAAGAGGAAGGACATGAGGTCAGAAGGGAAGAGGGGAATTGTGCCCAGCCTCGTGGGCCCTTAGACCTTCAATCCGGTGAGATTAGCATTGCTGGAGGGCTCGAGCCCAGGACCTATATGAGACTCAGGCTGAAGGCTTCTGTGCTAAAAGTAGACTTTGGAAGGAACAAGGGCAGAAGTACAGAGACCACCTAGAGGCCAACAGCAAAAATCCAGGTGGGAAATGGTGGGGAATGGGATCAGGGTGGTAGCGTAAGTGGCGGAAAGAAGTAGTGAGAATCCGGGTATTTGGAAGGTAGAGTCGACAGTGTTTATTGCTGGATTAACAAGAACTGTGAAAGTAGGGAGGGTAACTCCATGGTTTTTGACTTGAGCACCTGGGAAAATGGACTTGCCATTTGCAGAGAAGGGAAAGTTGGCAGAAAGGACAGGTTTGGGGGTAGAAATCAAGAATGGGCATGCGAAGTTTGAGATGTTTGTTGTATATGCAAGTGGACCTGGATCTGTGGATAGGATCTGGTGGTCAGGGAGAGGCAGAGGCTAGAAAGGTCCTAAGCTTCTTTCTAGAACAGCCCTTTCCCACCCCATCACATGGACTCTGTCCTTTCACCTGGTTCTGATTGCTCGCTAGAATGGAAGCTGCCTGAGAGTAGGTCTTTGTCTACTGTTCATTGCTGTTTCCCCAATGCAGTATTTGGGGCTCAATAAACATTTGTTGGACAGCTCTTCCCTGGGAATAGCACAAATGCTACAGAAGGGTTCCTGCCTGCATAGGGTTGGTAGCTGCTGGGAGAATCAGCTGGCCACTGTCAGAGGTTGTCACAGGGAAGCTGGAGGGGCCAAGTGATGACAGTGTCCTTTGTAGCACCCTCCACGTTTTTGCTCTGCTAGGCAGTAAGAGGAACAAGGATTAGGGAACATTGTTCTATAGTGAGTTCAAGTAGGCTGGCTGATTTTGGGAGGAAGGAATTTTCATCATTCAGGCTCATTATCTCCTCAGCCCCACCCTCCCTTTTCTCCCAACAGAACAGGAAACACAACTTTATTTCTTCTGCTAACAACTCTTCAGCCCATTTATTGAGGCTTCGCATGTGTGGTTATCAAAATAGCTTTTGAAAGTCCTAAAATAAATCAAAGGTCACCAACAGGAGTGACAAGTCTTTAAGACCCTAAACTTAATACCCTTAGGGGCCTCTTCTTTTTAACTGTGAGAATTCAAACATTCCCAGAAGTAAAGTCCAGTGACTGCCATCAGCAGATTCAACTGCTAACAAGATTTTGCCACATTTGCTTTATCTATCCCTTTTCTCTTTTTCTTTTTTATCTTTGCCAGAATATATATGTTTTAATTTTTAATTGTGGTAAAAAAAAATATAACATTTACCATCTTTACCATTTTTAATGCACAATTTGATAGAGTTAACTATATTCACATTGTTGTGCAACTGATGCCCAGAACTTTTTCAGCTTGCAAATCTGAACATCTGTACCCATTAAACACTAGCTCCCCATTTCCCTGTCCCCACAGCCCCTGGCAACCCTGATTGTACTTCCCATTTCTATGGGTTTGACTGCACTAGATACCTCATAGAAGTTGAATCATAGAATATATATCTTTTTATGACTAGCTCATCACTTAGCATGGTGTCCTCAAGGTTCATCTATATGGTAGCATGTGAAAGGATTACCTTCCTTTTTAAGGCTGAATAATATCCCAATTTATGCATATATAGGACTACATTTTCTTTGTCCATTCATCCATCCATATACCTTGGGTTGCTTCCACCTCTTAGTTATTGCAAATAATACTGCTATAAACATGGGTGTGCAAATATATCTTCGAGTGCCTCTTTTCAATACTTTTGGGTATATGCCCAGAAGTAGGATTGCTGGATCATATGGTAATTCTATTAATATTTTTAATTTTTTGAGAAACCCCCATACTGTTTTCCATAGCAGCTGCAATATTTTACCACCAACAGTATACGATTTTCACTTTCTCCATGTCCTTACCAACACTTGTTATTTTCTGGGTTTGTTGTTGTTGTTGTTGTTGTTGTTGTTGTTTTTAATATAGTAGCCATCTTAACTGGTATAAGGTGATATCTCGTGGTTTCGATTTGCATTTCCTTAATGATTACTGATATTGAGCATCTTTTTCACATGCTTGTTGATCATTATATTATCTTTGGAGAAATGTCTGTTCAAGTTTTTTGCCTATTTTTAATCAAGCTGTTTATTTTTTGTTTTATTGTTGTTGAGTTGCAGTTCTTTATGTATTCTAGATAATAACCCCTCATCAGACACGCAATTTGCAAATATTTTCTCCCATTCTATAAATTCCCTTTTATCCCTGTTGATTGTGTCATCCTTTGATGCAGAAATGTTTTTCAGTTTTTTTATTTTTAATTTTTATGGACACCTAATGGTTGCATATGTTTATGTGATATTTTGATACAAACATACAATATGTAATGATCAAATCGGGATAATTGGGATATCCATCACCTTAAGCATTTATAATTTTTTGTGCTTGGAAAATTCTAATTCTGCTCTTCTAGTTATTTTGAAATATACAATAAATTATTATTAACTATAGTTGCCCTATTGTGCTAACAAACAGTAGGTCTTATTGATCCTACCTAACTGTATATTTTTGTACCTATTAAACAACATATCTTTCCCTCACCCCCCAAATATCCTTCCAAGCCTCTGGTAACCATCATTCGTCTCCATGAGATCAATTTTTTTAGCTCCCACATAAAAGTGAGAACATGTGATATTTGTCTTTCTGAGCCTGGCTTATTACACGTAACATAATGTCCTCCAGTTCTATCCTTGTTGCAAATGACGGAATTTTACTCTTTTTATGGCTAAATAATATTCCACTGTGTATGTGTACCACATTTTCTTTATCCATTCTTTCGGTGATGGACACTTAGTTTGATTCCGTATCTTGGCTATTGTGAATAGTGCTGCAATCAACATGGGAGTGCAGACACCTCTTCAATGTACTGATTTACTTCCCTTTGGATATATACCCAGCAGTGGGATTGCCGGATCATAGGGTAGTTACAGTTTTAGTTTTTTTGAGGAAGCTTTATACTGTTTTCCACAGTGGCTGGAAATTTACATTCCCACCAACAGTGTACGAGCATTCTCCTTTCAACGTATCCTCACTAGCATCTATTATTTTTCATCTTTTTGATGAAAGAGTGAGGTAATATCTCATTGTGCTTTTGGTTTGCATTTCTCTAGTGATTAATGATAAAGATTTTCTCATTCACCTCTTGGCCATTTATATGTCTTCTTTTGAGAAATATTTATTCAGATGTTTTGCCCATTTTTTAATTGAGTTTTTGTTTGTTTTCGCTATTGAGTTATTTGAGTTCCTTATATATTCTGGTTATTAATCCCTTATCAGTTGAATAGTTTGCAATTAGTGTCTCCCCTTCCATAGGCTATCTGTTTGTTGAGTGTTTCCTTTGCTGTGGAGAAGCTTTTTAGCCTGACGTGGACCCATTGGTCCATTTTTGCCTTGGTTGCCTGTGCTTTTGAGGTCTACTCAGGAAATCTTTGCCCAAACCAGTGTCCTGGGGTGTATCCCCAATGTTTTCTTAGATTCATAGTTTCACAGTTTCAGGTCTCACATTTAAGTTTTTAATCCATTTTGATTTGATTTCTGTATATGACAAGACATAATGGTCGAGTTCCCTTCTTCTGCATATGTACATCAGGTTGTCCCAGCACCACATATTGAAGAGACTATGCTCAGTTTATGTTCTTGGCACCTTTGGCAAAAGTTAGTTGACCATAAATGTGCAGATTTGTTTCTGGGTTCTCTAGTTTGCTCCATTGTGTCTATTTTTATGCCATTATCATGCTGTTTTGGTCATTATAGCTTTGTAGTATAATTCGAAGTCAGGTAATGTGATGCCTTGGACTTTGTTCTTTGTTCTCAGGATTGCTTTGGTTATTAGTCTTTCATGTTTCCACATAAATTTTATGATTTGTTTTTATTTATGTGAAGAATGTCTTTGGTATTTTGATGGGGATTGTATTGAATCTATAGATTGCTTTGGGTAGTATAGACATTTTAACAATGTTGATTTTTACAGTCCATAAGCATTGTTTTCATTGCTTCTTTGGTTAAGTTTATTTGTGGATATTTTACTTTATTTGCAACTGTTGTAAATGGGATTACTTTTCTGTTTTGTTTCTTTTTTACAGGTTGTTTGCTATTTGAAATATAGAAATGTTAATGATTTTTTATGTCGATTTTGTATCCTGCAACTTTACTGAATTGATTTATCAGTTCTAATAGATTTTTGGTGGAGTCTTCAGATTTTTCTAAATATAAGATCATATTATCTACAAACAAGAATAATTTGACTTCTTCCTTTCCAATTTAGATGCCCTTTATTTCTTTCTCTTGTCTAATTGCTCTGGCTAGAACTTCCAGCACTGTGTTGAATAACAGTGGTGAAAGTGGACGTCCTTATCTTGTCCCAGGTCTTAGAGGAAAAGATTTCAGGTTTTCCCTGTTCAGTATGCTACTAGCTGTGTGTTTGTCGTATATGGCCTTTATCATATTGGAGGTATGTTCCTTCTATATCAAGTTTGTTGAGAGTTTTTGTCATGAAGGGGTGTTGAATTTCTAATGCTTTTTGGCATCTATTGAAATGATCATATGGTGTTTGTCCTTCATTCTGTTGATGTGATGTATCACATTTATTGATCGGTGTCTGTTGAACCATACTTGCATCCCTGGGATGCATTCCACTTGATTGTGATAAATATCCTTTTTAACATGTTGATGAATTCAGTTTGCTAGAATTTTGTTGAGGATATTTATGTCTATGTTCTTCAGAGATCCTGGCCTATAGTTTTCTTTTTCTGTTATGTCTTTGTCTGGTTTTGTTATCAGGGTGATACAGGCCTTGTAGAATGAGTTTGGGCGTATCCCCTCCTCCTAGATTTTTTGGAATAGTTTAAGCAAGATTGGTGTTAGTTCTTCTTTGAGTGCTTGGTAGAATTCAGTAGTGAAGCCATCTGGTCCCGAGCCTCCATGAGGCTTGCAAATAACATAACCAATTATTTTAATCTGATGACAACTTAACTCTAGTCACAATGAAAAGGGAAAAAAAAAGCAAAAAGAAAATTTTATAACTCTATACTTTTGCTCGTATTTTTTATATTGTGTATTTCTTTACAAATATTATAGTTATTATTTTTGATAGGTTTGTTGTTTAGTCTTCATACTCAAGATTTGAGTGGTTTACACACTACAATTACAATGTTAGAGTATTCTGTATTTGTCCATGTACTTTTAACAGTGAGTTTTATACTTTCAAATGATTTCTTATTGCTCATTAGCATTCATTTCTTTCAGATTGAAGAACTCCCTTTAGCATATCTTGTAACGCAAGTCTGGTGTTGATGAAATCCCTCAGTTTTTGTTTGTCTGAGAAAGTCTTTCTCATTTAGAGTTGAAGGATAACTTTGCAGGATATGATATTCTGGGTTGCAAGTTTTTTTTCTTTCAGCACTTTGAATATATCATGCCATTCCCTCCTGGCCTGTGAGTTTTCCACTGAGAAGTCTGCTGCCAGACATGTTGGAGTTATTTCATATGTTATTCACTATTTTTTTCTCTTTCTGCCTTTAGGATCTTTCCTCTGTCTTTGACATTTAAGAGTTTTATTATTACATCCCTTGAGGTAGTCTTGTTTGGGTTGAATCTGCTTTGTGTCCTTTGATCTTCTTGTATCTGAATATCCATATCTTTCTCTAGGTTTGGAAAGTTTTCTGTTATTATTTCTTCTAATAAACTTTCTACCCTGATCTCTTTCTCTACACCCTCTTTAGGGCCAATAACTCTTATATTTGTCCTTTCGAGGCTGTATTCTAGATCTTGTAAGCATGCCTCATTCTTTTTTTTCTTTTCTCCTCTGACTGTGTATTTTCACATAGCCTGTCTTCAACCTCAATAATTCTTTCTTCTGCTTTATCAATTCTGCTGTTGAAAGACTCTGATACATTATTCATTTTGTCATTGAATTTTTTAGCTCCATAATTTCTGTTTGAATTTTTAAATTGCTATTTCAATCTTCCTGTTAAATTTCTCTGAAAACACTCTGAACTCCTTCTCTGTGTCATCTTGAAGTTCATTGACCTTCCAGTTTTGAATTCCCTGTCTCAGAGGGCACATTTCTCCATCACTCCAGGATTGGTCACTGGTGCATTTTTTAATCTGTTTGGCGAAGTCATGTTTTCCTGTGTGTTCTTGATGTTTATGGATATTCATCGATGTCTGGGCAACAAAGAGTTTGTACTTATTTCAATCTTTGCAGTCTAGGCTTGTTTGTACCTGCTCTTCTTTGCAGGACTTTCCAAGAATTTAAAAGGGATTGAGTGCTGTTACCTAAGTATGTGGTCACTGCAGCCATTTCAACACTAAGGGGTCCCCTGAGCCCAGAAATGCTGCAAGGCTTGCACACTCCTAGATTCACAGCCTTGGTGAGCCTAGAAAAGATGAAGAAGAATTCCCTGGGTTCCTAGCTGAAGTCTCTCACCTTCCCCTACATAGGAGTTTTTTTTCCATGCCGGGATGCCTAGAGTTAGGGGAGGGTGATGCAGGCACTCTGTGGCCACTACAGCTGACACTACACTGGGTGACACCTGATGCCCACAGGTTCCCAGAGAAGTACAAGACCGAGGCTTTCCCAAGGCCCATGGCCACTACTGCCTGGCTGCTACTGATGTTTATTCAAGACCCAAGACCACTTTTAGCCAGCAGGTGTGAATCCTGGCAAGACTGGTCCATCTCACCAGGGCAGCAGATTCCCTTCTGGTCCATACAGGAGCAAAGGCCTGGAATTGGGGGCTTCAGGAATCTGCCTAGTGCTTTATTTTACTGTGGCTGAGCTGGTACCCAAGTTACAAGACAAAGTCCTCTGTACCCTTCATCTGCTTTCCCCTGGTGAAGAAGTCTCTCCCACACTCCACTGCCTGGAGCTGGCAGAGAGGTGATGAAGGCACTCCCATGGCCACTGCAGCTGGTGTCACGTGGGGTCACATCTCAAACCCACTGGCTGTGAGAGCAGCGCAGCACCAGGGATTGCCCAAGGACTGCAGAAACTGTGGCCTGACTGCCACTGAAATTTATTCTGGGCTCCAGGCCACTTTAGTCAGCTGGTGGTGAAGCCAGCCAGGACTCAGGTTCCTCCCCACAGGGGACACGATTCCCCTCTGGCCCAGGGTTCATATAAATGCTCCCGCCACGGGCACCAGTAGAATTCTGCCCAGTACTGTGTTCTGCTGTGACAGGGCAGCACAGAGTTCCAGTGCAAAATTCCTCGCTTGCTTTACTCTCCCCCTCCCAAGCACACAGATTCTCCCTCCATGCCAGCTGCCTGGGGTTGGGGAGGGGTGATGTAGGCAGTGTTGGACTGTTGGTTTCTCCCCTCTTCAATGCCGCTTTCCTTGTTACCATGTTAAAACTAGTTACTGTGATCACTCACCTGATTTTTTTTTTTTGGTTCTTATAAAGGTGTTTTTTTGTGCAAATAATTGCTCAACTTGCTATCTCTGTAGGAAGGGTGATCATACAGAAGTTTTTCAGTTTGATGTAGCCCCATTTGTCTATTTTTGCTTTTGTTGCCTGTGCTTTTGGTGTCATTTCGAAGAAATCATGGCAAAATTCAACATCAGGAAGGTTTTCTCTTAAGTTTCCTTCTAGGAATTATATAGTTTCAGGTCTCATGTGTAGATCCATTTTGAGATAATTTTTTTTGTATATGGTGTAAGATAAGGGCCCAACTTCATTCTTTTGCATGTGGATATTCAGTTTTCCCAAGACTATTTGTTGAAGACTGGCCTTTCCCCATTGAGTGGTCTTTGTTCCCTTGCTGAAGATCATTTGATCATATACCCAAGGGTTTATTTCTGGGCTCTCTATTCTATTTCATTGGTCTCTATGTCTGTCTTTATGCTAGTACCACACCGTTTTGATTACTGTGGCTTTATAATATGTTTTGAAATCAAAAAATGTAAAACCACCAACTGTCTTCTTTTTCAAAATTTTTTTTTAGCTATTAAGGGTTCCTTGATATTCCTTAAGAATTCTAAGATCGATTTTTCTATTTCTGCCAAAAAAAAAAAAAAAGTCATGAGGATTTTGATACAGATTTCAATGAGTCTATTGATTATTTGGGGCAGTATTGACATTTTAACAATAAAGTCTTCTCATCTGTAAACACAGGGTCTCTTTCCATTTATTTGTGCCTTTAATTTCTTTTAGAAATTTTTTTATAGTTTTTAATGTACAAGTCTTTTGCCTCCTTGATTAAGTTTATTCCTAAGCATTTTATTCTTTTTGATGGAATTGTTTTCTTGTTTCATTTTTGGATTGTTCATTGTTAGGGTGTACAAATGCAACTGCTTTTTGTATGTTGATTTTGTATCCTATAACTTTACTGAATTCTTGATTAGTTCAAACAATGTGTTGTGGAATCTTTAAGGTTTTTTATATGTAAAATCATGTCATCTGTGCGCAAAGACAGTTTTCCTTCTTCCTTTTCAATTCGAATGGCCTCTCTTGTCAGGCTTAGTTGTAAACATGAAAGTCTTCCCTTAACATTTAAAAAGGGGCGGGGGTGCAAGGGTGGTTCAACATATGATGATGTGTCAATGTAATACACCGCATTAAAAGAATGAAGGACAAAAACCACATGATCTTCCCAATTGATGTAATTTTTTTGGTCCTAATTTCTCTAAGACTTTCAATATTCTGTTTTTTGGGGGGGTTGGGAGCTTGTTGGGGTTTTTGGTTTTCTTTGAGACAGGGTCTCACTCTGTTGCCCAGGCTAGAGTGCAGTGGTGTCATCCTAGCTCACTGCAACCTCAAACTCCTGGGCTCAAGCAATCTTCGTGCTTCAGCCTCCTGAGTAGCTGGGACTATAGGCATGTGCCACCATGCCTAGCTAATTTTTATTTTTTTAATTTTTTGTAGAGACGACCTCGCTATTACCCAGGCCTCAATACTCTGTTGAATAGAAGTGGCAAGAATAGGCATCCTTGCCTTGTTCCTAATCTTAGAGAAAAAGCTTTCAGTTTTTCACCATTGAGTGTGATGTTAGCTTTTATGGGCTTTTCATATTGCCTTTATTGTGTTCAGGCAGTTTCCTTCTATTCCTAGTTTATTGAGTGCTTTTTATCATGAAAGGGTGTTGAATTCTGTCAAATGCTTTTTCTGCATCAATTGGGAAGCTCATGTGGTTTTTGTCCTTCGTTCTTTTAATGTGGTGTATTATATTGATCGATCTTCACATGCTGAACCACCCTTGTAGCCCCCACGCCTTTTTAGATGTTAAGGGAAGACTTGCATGTTTACAACAGAGCCTGCCAGGACAGGCCTGTTAACCTGGGCTGGAGCTAATACTCTGTGTAAATGGGTCCTGAGGCTCTCCCTCATGGCCAACTTATAAACACTGCTCACCTACATCTTCCAAGGCAAAACCTCAGATTCAGTGGTCTCCTCATCCCTAACAAGAAAGTTCATGCTCATGGATTGATGCCAAGAAAGCTATGGGACTTTATAAGATCATATTCTATTTTATGTTTCTTCTCCAGGCACTTACTGGTTGACTTGAGGCTTTTACCCTCCAGAGAGAGAGAGAGAGAGAGAGAAGAGACAGATAGACAGATGATAAATCTGACAACTTTGAACTCTGAGAACTTAAGACCATGTTCTGAGCTAGGCAGCAAGCTGGCAGGCACCATGCTAAGGTCTTCACATGCATTATATTATTTAATTTTCAGAACAGTCCTATTATCAGGTATTGTTTTATAGGTTAGGAGACCAAGGCTCAGCGAAAACCAACAGCCAGAAGTGGTAGGACCAAAATTCAAACTCCAATCTATTGACCTCCAGGACCCGTGCTCATCATTGTTGCACTGTAACATCATTGTACACCCACAAACTTAACCCTGTTTGATCTTTGGAGCTAACGATTCACGGTTGCCCATGGAAGGTATGATGGCAATACTACAGCCCAGCCAGCAGTGTCAACAGGGGCTCCAGGGACCCACCGAGGACTTTTAACAGGGACAGAAAGCCATCAAGATCCTCAAGAAGAATCTTGAGTTTTAACAAGATTGTCAATCTGGCTATGCCTCATTTATTTCTAAAATGAATGGCACTCAGGAGATCACCCACCTTTCCACCATCCTAGAGTTACCCATTCCCTATTTGGAGTTTTTGTTTATTTCTTTGTCTTATCCTAGCTGCTCATCTTTCACAAATCAGTATATACCTTTGGAAAGCATAACGCCTTTGCAAAGCATCCCCTATGCCCCAGTGTGGGCTGAGCAGACCTACTCCGTGCTCCCACGGCCCTTGTACCTGCGGTAGTGTCCAGAGGCATGTTTTCGTTGTCACACAGCCTCCCCTCCTCCACCAGACTAGAAGTCCTTGAGGGCACAGACTGACTTTCCACTCTGCTTAGCACAGTGCTGGCATGCAGGGGGCACTTGCTAATGTTTGCTGAGTGAACAGAGTCTCAAGGTATCCTCTCTGCTTCTTTTCCTCCAGGCCTTGCTCTGGCTTAGGGACACCTGCTTACTGCCCGACCGCCACGCCCACCATATCTTTCTAGCCAGGTCTGCTCACCTGGACCCAGGTGTCTGACTCCTCCCCTGACCTTTTACTTCCCAAACCTTTCTAGGGTCAGTAGCTACCAGCCCAGCTCCTCACCTTGAACCTGTGAC
>RJWJ010035980.1:0-16342 GCA_004363605.1 Indri indri
GTCAGTTTTACATCTGATACAATTATTGTACCTATGGGAGAATTCTCAAAACTGCCCAGCTGACTCCCTTTGTTTTTATTTAAAAGGTTTGCTTCCTTTCTGAAAGTATACAATAATTAGTATTATCACAAAAGCTTGAGGGTTGACAGTGGCTTGAGTAAAACTCAAAGTGTTAAATATTTTATGTGATTAGTACTCTACTGTTTTTAAGCACCAGATTGAATGCAAATATAAAATTAAAAAGAAAATATATACATATATAAAGAGATATCACAAATATATACATCAACATGATGAATTGTTATGTTATGGTATCATATTGAGCTAACCAATGCTACTTCTGCAGAAATCTTAAATTTAATAGGATTTAAAAGCTATTTTACATACAGCTAAGTAAAAGAAATATTCCCTATTTCATATCCTATTGCCTTACCGACAGACAACATTTCTCTTTGATGTATTCACAAAACAATTACTGAGTCTAGTTAGTAAGGTACTTTGCATGACAAGGGAAAATATTAGAGTTATAAATATGTACATACTTGAATGGGCTTTCAATAGATGTTGTTGTGACTTTAAAGTGCTTGTATCTTCTTGCATTCATTCTTTCATTTGTAGTAATACCTAAACATGATATCTAAGAGGTAAGAAAAACTAAACCATTACTTGTTCTGAATATTTAATGTAAAAACAAGTTAATTCTCAAGAGGACTAGGATGGAGGAAAAAAATAATAAAGTCTGTTTTTGGTTTTCCATCAGGTGGTATCATTTTGACTTTGTGAAAAGCAGCCACTTCCATGGGAAAAATATTTGAAAACAGGTTACTTAGCATCATGCATGTGGACAGACAGACACTACATCCACAGACAACTCTCCATCAGCCTCTTTTAGAATGAGCTTTTAAAATATCCTTACTTTTTTACAAAAGGCTTTTGAATAAATATTGATATCTGTGGATAATAAAATACCATTAAAATGAACACAAAGTTGATGGCATCATCAATCTAAGCTCACACATATCCAATTGGATGTATTTGACTCCGGAATAACAGAAATAAAAATTTTTGTTGAGAGAAGTACTGAAAATCAAAAGTTGCTAGGAAGGAGGAGAAGAGGGCAGTAGAAAGGAAAAGTAAATTGAAAAATAAAATTAATCCTTGAAAAGCAGGAATGGTTAGGAAGAGAATACATTATCATCTTTTAAGCAAGGAGTGAATTTTTAAGAGTTTTCAGTTAGTACACTAAAGAACAAATAATGTACTTGAACATACCTGGTACATCTGACACATGAGTAATACAGCCACCCACATGAAATGAAAAACACTGTTCAGAAACATCCAAAACATCCAAGGAGAGCATGTGGCAATTTGAGTAATATACGTCCAAAATCCATCCTTGGTGTAAGTGGTCTCACAGTGCAGACCCCAGTCTAAAACCAGAAGTATTCACATTTACTCAATATCACCCAAGTACCTCAAACAGGCATTTGCACTGACATCACTGAGAAAATATAATCTAACAGTCTAGATTTAATTGATGACATTCAATAGCAAATGTTTTTATACTCTTTAAATAACTCCACATGTATTAGTGAAAAAACATAACAAAGAAATGGAAAAGCAATAGCCAATCTTTAAAAATATTTCTGTATCTTATGAATAAACAGTAGTATTTGACAGGCATTGCAGACACACAATATATTTTTTTTAAATCTTCTTTACACAAAGATGATACACATAAGTGAGATTTTTTGGGGGGAGTGGGAGGCATATAACATAACAGGATCACCTTGGTGAGGTGAGCTTTCTCTAATACAAAACCTCGTGCTCTTTGAAAGCTACTGCCATGAAGTACTACTGTTATTGGCAGGAAAGTATTCTTTCTCAGGTATGTTGGGTCAGAAATTAGGTCAAGCCCTGTGACCAAATCTTTCTATTTATCTCTATTTTAGGAGGTAGCCTCCTTTTGTTCTTAGGGCAGTAACAGTGATTATTTTTAATATCTGTGAGGGTAGGAGAACCAGGAAATCATCTTTCCAATATTTATTTTTAAACTACGATCTAATATGCTAAGCACCACAATGCTCTGAAGCATTGTAACTAATATCTTCATTTAAACTCTTTCCAGATTGTGTTCTTAATGCAATAAAAACTCATCATTTCTTCTAAGGTACTAAAGCCACATGACTGAATTAAGGACATCTTAGCCTTAAAAAGGTAACTTCTGATACATATTAATATTCTCTAATAGGCAACAATTATATGTTACTTTTCAAAATATTTCATGTTCTGTACAAACTTAAGTATATTTTCCCAACTAGCACGACCACTTAATCTATAAACTACTAGAGTAAAACAAGCATGTGATGTAAAAAATGTCAGTGTATTTTACCCAGAAGCTTTTCAAAGCCTATTAAAACAACATATTTTTCAAACGACAACATTATTAAAAGGTGGTCAACTGATTATAGCTGGTTGCTTATACTAAATGTTGAACATATTTGATAGATCTATATCTCTTTTTTCCTTTGTGCTTCATAAGGTGTCCCAACCCATAATTTTTAGTTAAAAGACTTTTGTCATTATCATTATTTATTAATATGGTACGTATAATCTGAACATTCAAACATTTATGTTTTAATAAGGCAAAAACCAAATTGTACTTACAAGAAATACAACCATAAATCATCCAGCAGATCATAAAAAGCAAGAAGAATAGGTAGCCCATAAAGTATCTATGGTTGCCTGCACCTACAGAACAACACAGAAGCAATATTTTTTTAGCTAAGAAAAAACAACTGGTAATACACTTTTGAGGGGTATGCCATGAAAGGTGTGATCACATACATAATGATTTTATAAAATGGTTTTCAAGAAAATATTTTAATAAGAATGCTCATAATTACACATGAAGATGTGATGACTGCAAAGATGTTCATTCTGAAGGCAAAGGAGTCCCAAAAAAACAAATAAATCACAACTCTGATCTTTAATCCTATTCTTTGCTTTGTGAGGTTTAAACTAACCCTACTTTATCTTTCTTTTTATAAACTTTATAATTCAACTTTTCAAAGTCTTTTCCCAAACAGTTACACAATCTTTGTAATGTTTCCCCTCTGTCACCTCATAAAATCTCCAAGGCCATCTCTCAGAGCACTTAGCTACTACACCATTCTTAAACACCGAAGTGTGTGCAATTCTTATCTGTCATTCCTCTGCGCCTCTGTACATACATTAGGTCAAGTATTATTGCCTTACTTTCTCTAGTTTAATTAAAAATCAGTATTATTTGCCTCCTATCAATTTCATTGTTACCCAAAGGAGAAAGTAGGGAAGAGCAGGCACCAGAGAGAGAGAGAGAAATGATAGAGAAATGATATCAATCTTCTCCACCCACTGGTTTTGTAACATTCCACACACCCCTGCACCCACCCAAGTTGCTATTTTGTCAACCAGAAGATAATTGGGGGAATAAGAGGTGCTCGAATAAACTTTCTATTATCAATATTGTACTTTATCAGTTACCTAAAGGAACTTAAGTGAATGAATTATTTAGAAATTTCCAATATAACTTACCTACACAATTACCCACCCACGGGCAATGATGGTCAAATTTCGCTATACAGCGGTTGCACACACCACAATGTTTGGACCTTACTGGTTTCCGTATCTGTTAATAGGCATGTTAAAGGATTATGAAAGACATTATACTAAGGAAAGCCAAACATTTATTTTCTCAAAATATAATTATTAAAAAACTATATATTTTTAAAACATTATACCAAGGTTTCCAAATGAATAAATTCAAACAAAAATCACTATTGTTTTGTTTAATGAAATTCAACTGCAACCACAAAGACTAAAAGGGTAAGCCTACTCCAGAATATAAACTTTATATATATATTTTTTTTAATTTTATTTTAGATTTTTTAAATTTTATTTTAGCATATTACAGGGGTACAAATGTTTAGGTTACATATATTGCCTTTGCCCTGCCCAAGTCAGACCTTCAAGCGTGTCTATCCCCGAGACAGTGTGCACTGCACCTGTTAGGTGTGAATATACCCATCCCCTCCTCCCCTCTCCAGAATATAAACTCTTAAGAATGGACGAGAACCATCACTTTACAAAAATAACTACTAAGAATTAAAAAACAATTTGATATTATGATGAATACTATATTTAATTTACATCCCCCAAATTTCTGAATAATTAAAACATATCACTTTCCAGGCTTCTAAATTATGTCTCATTATTAATGATTAATGGTCATGATACTGGTTGCTATTTAATAAAAGTGTTTCTTATTAAAATGAAGATCAGCTTAGAAGTGAATAAAAGCAGCTTTTAAAATTCAAAATCATTAATACATATTTTCCCCCAAATTAACAAAGCCAGCAAGGAACAGCAGAAATGCATGACCATGTCTAAGAAAGTAGAACATGCTTAAGAGGTTTAGATAGTCACTATTTCTTGCAGAAAAAACATAAAATCCATCATTCAGCTCTTGACAGGCAATAAATAATTCATGTTTATGATGTCTCTTTTAAGTGTTTTGAAATGTTTTTTACCCTACATTACTCTAAATCAGCCAAGCGAATACAAGAACTCATTGGTGATCTTCAAAGGGCTGGCAGTCCCAATGATGGATACGTGATAAGAGCCAGAGTTATGAACTCATGCCAGAAACAAAATTTATATCACCCTTCATTGGTGTTTCAACAAAAACACTGCCATTTCCTCATTACTATGCATAAGGTTATACACTATATTGAGGTACCAGGTAAAAGGCATAGGTGGACTGTGCAGTTCTTATATTTACAAAATGATCTGTGGACCAAAGAGAAGGGGGCTATTCATCATCACAGATGTGAGACTAAATCTACTACGGGGAATGCAGTGGGATATATCAAGCAACTTCTACCCTTACTTCCAACCCTCAACTATCTTCCCTTTGGGCAACACTAGTTGAAAAGCTGTTCAACAGACTGATCAGTTAAGCAGCGATGTGCTCTGAAGGTTACTGAACGTAACAGTCTCCTTGGTTGACTTACAAAGTAATTCATTTTTAGAAAACTCTGATCTACATGTGTCTATTTATCAAAGTGAAGCATTCCCATAGAATGACAACTACCTCTGTCAATTTGAATCATTTCGTAATAGGATATGCTCTTTATAACAAGGAATTATCTAAAGTACATGGCTTATAATATATAATAAAATAGTTACACTATGATGACGAAAATAGTCTTGTTTTTGCCATGAGATATTTACTTAACAATGAAACTCCTATCTCTATTGATGACAACACAAATAATTTGTTTGCCATATGGCAAGTGTATCAGCATTGCATACTTGACTTTGTGGAAGAGAATATTTTCACAGTACAGCAGTGTATCAAAACATTCTAGACGATAAGAAAAGAATATGAATCTTGGAAATTACCCATTGTAAAGCAGAGAAACAAAAACCTTTTTAAATAATGCCTGAACATACAAAAGAATCCAGTCAGTATCCTAAAGTTGCTACCCAAAGTAAAGCAGCATATATTCTGAATATTCAAAATTGTAACTGGTCAAAGAACATTAAGTGAAATAACTTAAAAAGAATTTGTAGGCTGGGCACGGTGGCTCATGCCTGTAATCCTAGCACTCTGGGAGGCTGAGGCAGGCGGATTGTTTGAGCTCAGGAGTTTGAGACCAGCCTGAGCAAGAGCGAGACCCCGTCTCTACTAAAAATAGAAAGAAATTAGCTGCACAACTAAAAATATATAGAAAAAATTAGCCAGACATGGTGGCACATGCCTGTAGTCCCAGCTACGTGGGAGGCTGAGGCAGGAGGATTGCTTGAGCCCAGGAGTTTGAGGTTGCTGTGAGCTAGGCTGACGCCATGGCACACTAGCCCAGGCAACAGAGTGAGATTCTGTCTCAAAAAAAAAAAAAAAAGAATTTGTAGAACTAGAATTCTGTTTCAAAAATCATTCCGTAACCCTGAACCTATTATTAATAAAATGTTAAGACATCAGTTCACTTGTAATACATAATTTAAAGGTATGAAAGAGCATTTGGTTTCATGTATGATTTGGGGATATCTCAATTGTCATGTAGAAAAACATGACTTAACCACTGTGGCAGCCTATAAATTGTTCACAAATACTAACTATAAAAGCTAAGCAGAAAATAACTAAAACAGTATTCTATAGAAAACTGATACCTATAATAACAAAATAAACAATGTCAATATTACTATACCTTACTCCATAAATAAATACTACTTAATTTCATATATATATCTTTGCCTATGGACCTGGTTGAAGATGACCACTTTAAAAATAATAGAATAGTGTTCAAAATTGCATAAACACTCTAATACAGACAAAAACTACTCAAATTGAACTTGTTTGGAGGCCATGTTGTCTTAAAAGTTATTAATATCTAACAGATTTTCTCACTGTGACTTTTAAACACAAGAACAAATTTTCTCAAAATGTAGTTAAGAAACAACCTCATAGGGAATCATAGTAAACCTTTGATTTTAAATACTTTATTACTTAGTTTTTACTTTATTGAGTTACATTTTAAGAGAAAAAGAATGAGAATGAATATGAATAAATGGCACCTCTGAATGAGAAATGTAATCAAGATCTACCGTCAGGGAGAATAAACACATTGGGAAGGAGACATCTTTTGACCATCTTTCCTCTTGTACCATTCTAAATGGTACTTTTTTGGGGGGGGGAGATGAAAATGTGTGTTTAGCAAAAGAAATTCTTCTCCTTGTTCCCCATACTCTCTATACTATGCCACTGTCAGGAGGAAGAGGAGGGAGGAAAGAACAAAGAAGAAAATACTACCAAGCAGGTACTGCAGAATATACTGAGGTCCAGACTTCCTGTCTCTGCAAGTTCAACTATTGTCTGTGAATTAAAAAAAATAGTCATTTTATTCAAAACTGAACAAAGCTTACCAACTCTTTTGCCATCACTATGAATCAATAAATATGATGTTCATCTTCAATTTACCCATGTTTTCAGCTCAAAAGAAATAAAATCTTTTGTTCATTTACTTCTGTATTACAGTACAAATACTGAAAAACATAAGGGTAGCTATCTCTATGCAGCTCAGAAAAGGGGGATTAGACCATAAGAATTTGCCATTGTCTTAGTCTACTGTGGACAAGAAAAATTCAAGATTTGTTGTTTTTAGAGACTCAATAAAACAGCTCTTAAAATAATCTAAAATGCCTCCAAGTCTAATTCTCTAAAGACACAACATTCTTTGGATTATAAATTTGGTTTCCTAAGTATCTTGGTTATAGAAAAGGGGTGCCCTGGATTGTATGTATAAATATTTAGTTACTGGAATGGTATACTGGCCTTCTAGTTTATATGGCTGTTCAACAAATACCTACTAAATGCATACTATTTCCTGGGGATTTTCAGAGATGTTTAAGATACTACATTCACCCCTCAAAGCAATCACGGTATCCTTATAAGGGAGAAAAACATGAAATTATTAAATGTCATGGAAGTGTAAGGACAGGCTTCACAAGAGCACCAAGGATGAGCACCAAATAAAATATACATCATCTCAATTTAGTTTAAAACTTCTTTATATTCTAAAAGACAGTTTCTTCTAATATCTGCTACAAATTCTATAAATACTGATAATTTGACAGCCAAACCCATGTGACTTAGATTATATTCTGCTACCTTTTTCTTTTGCTCTTCTGTAGCTTTAATAATCCCTGGATCTGATTTCCAAGATTTTCCAAAATTGTAGAAAAGTGCAACACTATTGGCAAGGAATGGAAGATGGATAAATAAAAAGTTGAGATGTGCCTGAAGTTAAGGAATCTAAAGAAGCAATGATAAATGAGTTACTATTATATATAAATTTATAATCCATAAAATTTTACCAGAAAAGAAAATACCTACCAACCAAAAATACACAAGCTGTTTTTCATCAAAATATTTTCCCCTTATAACTAAATGTAAAAAGTAGTAATGTGACTTCTTCATAAACTTTAAATTATGTACACTGATCTGACATTTTAAAAGTCAGTGAAGGTAGTAAAAATTTAGTGAATACTTAATTTTTAAATGGTCAATATTTCTTTTGACAAAAATGAAGGGATTTCTCATGTTCAAAGTTATTAACATATACTTTATGTATATGCATTAAAATCTTTATATATCTACCAAACAATGATAAAAAGATTGATTTTAACTATAAGAAAGTAGAAAAATTCTCCCCTTTGCCTTTTTTGAACACACTGAAGTTGATATTAATTTCAAAAAACATATTTTTAAACTTGCTTAAAACAGAAAGTTTCTAGGTTCACTTTTTTCTATCACATAAAAATATAAGAAATGTACTCGGCATTTATAAATTTAAGTGAATAATCAAAAACTATTTTAAATAACACTGAAAAATAAAGCAATATTGCTAGAGCAATACACTTCTGAGACACGAAACAGCTGGTATGCTAGAAGACCATTCTGAAGACTTTATATGGATCTAAATATTGCACAAGAATTTCACAAGATTTCTGACATTATCATGTATACACATTTTTTACACTTCTCACGAAGCACAAATAAAAAAGAACAGCTTTTTAAATTAAATCATCCTATATTTGATTGGTAAATACCAAACCACCAAATAACCACCTAAATAAAACACAGGAGAAACAAAGGAAGAAGAAAAAGAATTAGTTATTATCAACAGCCATATTCAAAAGTGATTTATTTCTCTTTTCCTTTTTTCTTCAGTCTCCATCTTCCCTAACTTTTACTATCCTTATTCTACAAAATATACTGGTATAGCTACCAGAGAGCAAGAATTCAAATTTTCCGCTGTTCCAACTCCAGCTCTTGAGAATAAAGTGTGCAAAAGAATGCTGAACCCCGGCATTATTCAGGGGCAGCACCTTTATTTATCACAACGGTTTCAAAAAGGTGCTAACATGTAAATAAATAGGTCAGGCTCTTAGAACTTGGATTAAATTTGCAGGGGGCCAGCTAACAGCTCAATATATGACTACATATTTGAAAGAGATATTCTAGAATTAAATATCAGATGAACTTAAAGAATTTCTTTGCTTGCTCTTTAATGGTAAAGAGATTACATATCTTCAAATGGTGGTGTGAACTTAACTTTAGCAATAGGTTAGACAAGCTAATTTTAAAAATTTAAATGAAATAGGCACTGTCTACAAATAGCATGGTTGTTTTTGGTATTAATATGATTATTAGAGACAATGAGAAAGCACTAAAAAAGCGTACAGGCAAAAACAATAATTCTACAGGCTAGAGATAACTTCTTTCAATTTTGGTATTCTGTATTTTAAATTATAATCACATAATCATGTATTTAAATATTAAGATTAACAAAATAATAAATAGCACATTAATTACCAACTATGTGCCATTTAAGCAGCACAAGAACGCTATTATAAATTATCTGGTATCCCCACTTTACAGATTATAAAACTGAGGCATAGGCTAAGTTGTCCAAGATTACAGACTGAGTTAGAGGTAAAGCAAGTATTAAAACCCAGTTTCTCATTATCTGTGCTATTCTGCCTTTCCAAAGTAATTTCCTAGGTCAAAAATGTTGACAACAATTGACCTATTGACCTAGGAAACAATATCTTTAGGTATAAACATTTTTTATATACATGTAATACTTTTATACTGCTATATTATTTTCCAGATAGATATACCAATTTATAACCCCACCGGCAACACTGACTGCTCAATTAGTACATTTGCATTAGCACTGAGTAAAGAAAAAAATGTTGCCAATTGTCGAGGCAAAAGAAGCATTATTTTATTGTTTAATTTATATTTATGCTTTTATGCTTAAAAAGCCCTCCAATTAAAGATAAATATTAATTATTGATGTTTTCATTTAAATGCTTACAGAATCATTTTTTACATTTAACTCTTTAAACTATTTGGATGTTATTCTGATGCCTAGTATGAACTGCAGCTCTAACTTTAAAGAAATGTATCTAACTAGACTTTCAAGTTAGGAGTATAGAATGAAATTCACACACTAAATTTCTTTACCCAACAAAATGTACCAAAAACAGTAAATCAAACACATCAACTGCCTCCCAAAATATTAGCAACAACTTTGGAAAGGGGAACAATCCAAACTATACCATAAAGCTCATAACTGAAAGCCAAAGAATGAAAATGATTCTGGTAAGGCAAGTTGCCTAGGGTAGCTATTAATCCTGCTTCCACCTGTACAAGTATTAATAGTATGAAAAACTGCAGATGAGCACTCTGATCAATCCCACCCTGGCCCTCTGCTATGGACTAATTGTGTCCCCTCAAAATTCATATGATGAAGCCCTAGCCCCCAATGTGACTGCATCTGGAAACAGGGTTTTTTAGGAGGTAATTATGGTTAAATGATGTTTCAAGGGTGAGACCGTAATCCAATAGGACTGTGGCTTTCTAAGAGGAAAAGACAGAATTCTCCTACTCTTTGTTCTTGCCATGTGAAGACACAGCAAGAAGACAGTCATCTGCAAGCTAGGAAGAAAGTCCTCACCCTGATCTCAAGCAAGCAGCCTCTAGAACCATGGGAAAATAAATGTCTGTTGTTTAACCACCAGTATATTGTTATGGCAGCCTGAGTTAACTAATTAATACACATTCTCGCTTCTCAGCCCCACTCAACTGGAGGAAAAAAATTGAAATGGTGAGTATATAACTTTAACAAGTCAAGAAAATCCCTTGAGAAACATAAGTCCCTGAATACCATTGTATGTATTCCACTAAGTATCAAAGACATACCAAGGCTAGTCATTAATAAGGTAACTTAATTAAATTGAGGGGGTGGTTGGTGGGGGATAATTCCAACATCATTCTATCTCTAAGGCTAGTTAGAATGGAACCTCAGGCAGAACTTTTAACAAGATCTTAAAAGACAGCTAAACCCAGGTTCCGGAGCAAGAACTTACAACTGAGCTCTCTTTTTTCCTCAGGCTACAGAAAAACAGATAGAAATTTAGTCAAACTGTAGCACTGAAGTGATATCCTGGTACCATAGAGGATAAGAAAAACTTCAAGAATTATTCCATAGTACACCAGAGAAAATAAAAAAAATCTGAATAAAGGGTGCACGACATTAACAAAGCAAAGAACCCAGTCTGAAAACCTAAGGACAAAGGCAAATTAACCAAAAATGTTTCATAATTAAATTAAATATGAGTCCTATACGAGATTAGAGATGAGGTGATGCAACAATTAGAACCACACGAAAAGGGCAATTATATGAATAAGAAAACAGAGACCAAACAAAATCATTACATAACAAATGAACTAAAAATTTAGAAAGATAAATACAAGGAGCATAAAAACACGATGACAATCACAGCAAACGAGGAAAAGGACAAAACAATAATTAGAGATAAGAACACAGATGATAGTCAAAGATAATTCAACATATGGATAATTTTATCCCTGAAGTAGGAAACAGAAAAGAATTCTGAGATTATAATACGGAAAAATTTCAGAAAAAAACGAAGGAAAACCTTCATTTTCGCATATTATATACACAATATACAAATAAAATATCCATTTTACATACCGCATACTGAAAAGACATACTGTATAGTAAGAAAATCTCAGGGACAATGATTAACATCCTCTGAAATATACTGGTTGTTTTTCAATCTCAATGATAAAGAATGTCCTCCTTAGTAAAATTTTTTTTTAATATCTTTTAAAATGTGTTGCTGAACTGCTAGTAGAGTAAGAGAATCCCTTGGAGACCAGACATAATAAATAAGCACAAATCTAGAGGTAAACTGGTTCTGAAATTTTATGTCCACTCTGAGATTTCTCTATCCCTATATGCAAAATGCTGTTTATAAGAGACATTTCTAAAATTTAATGTCATAGTAAGGTTTAAAGCAAATACTAATTAAAATAAAATATTCATTGTTGATGCTTTTTACCTTGGATCACTACAAACTGATACAAGGTTCAATTCATTAGAAAGAAATAATTCTACACCTACATGCAATTAACAATGTAACTCCAAAATACGTAAAACAAAAACTGACTGAACCACAAAAAGAAACTGACACACACAGTGGGAGATTTTAACACAACTCTCTCAATAACTGATACTGCAAATAGGTAAAAATTTAGTAAAGATATACTGACTTGAGCAACCCAATTAATAAGCTTGATTTCACACATAAAATTAAGCTAAAATAGTACATAAAGTGTTACTTTTTAACCTTAAATGTTTCTAAAGTGTTACTTTTGAATCTTAATGAAAACTAAAGGATTAAATTAAGAAATTAAAGAAAAAAAATGAACAAGTAGACAAAAGGAAATAAAAATTATTGAAAGTGAAAATAAATAGAAAGGAGTTAACCTAAAGTTGTATCTTCGAAAAATCTAATAAAATAGATTAACTAAAAAATGGACAGTCCTAATAAATATAAGGAATGAGAAAAGAGACATGGTGTCTGAGCTTAAAAAACAGAGAAAATGTAGCGCATTTGAAAACGGAAGAGATGGACAAATCCCTAAAATATTTTACATATAAAGTTGAGTCAAATAATGCATATATTATAAAATTCTTCAACAAATTATAAAATTAACCTATAAATAACAAAGAAATTGAGTAGTAGTAAAATAAATAAATAAATAAATAAAATACCACTTCATGTAAAGCGAACCCCAGGCTAAAATGATTTTATAAAGTCTAATAAACTTTTAAGAAATCAGTAATTTCAACTAATACAAACCTTTTTAAAGAATATAAAAAGGAGAATAATTCTCCACCCATTTTATGAGGCTGATATCATTCTGGTATCAAAACCTAACAAAGACATTAAAAAAATTATAAGAAATCTAATTTATAAATGTAATATACAAAACTAGTAAAAATTTAATCCAGCAATGTATAGAAAGACATGCTCAAGTATGTTTATTCCAGATATGCATAAGTGGTTTGACATTAGAAAAATCTATTATTATTAAATATTAAAAGATTAAAGAAAAAACTATATACAACTCACAAAAGGCCAAAAAAACAGGGTGGGGACAGGAAGGGAGGTTACCTATAATATCCAAATAAACATCACACTCAATGATGGAATTCCTTTTAAAATCAGGAACAAAAGAAGGATACCTATTCTGTGTCTATTCTACAGTGCACTGATATCTAGTTAATGCAGTAAGATCAGTAAAGGAATTAAATAATATAAAGAGTAGAAACAAAACCAAAAATTCAGTATTTATACATAATGACTATTCATGTCATAAATCCAAAAGACCTCAAATTATTTGAAATAATAAGAGACTTTAGCAAGGTTGCTGAAAATAATCAATACACAAAAGTCAACTATTAATACATTTCTATATACCAGACACAATTAAAATTTTAAAGATAAGATTCATAGTAGAAAAAAATTTAAATTCTTAGAAATAAATCTAACAAGTGGAATAGACTTCTACATAAGAAATTATATGACTTCGGCTGGGCAAGGTGACTCACACCTGAAATCCCAACACTTTTGGAGGTCGAGGTGGGGGGACTGCTTGAGGCCAGGATTCAAGACCAGGTGAACAACATAGCAAGACCCTATCTCTACAAAAAATTTGTTAAACAATTAGTTGGGTGTGGTGGCACACACCTGTAGTCCCAGCTACTTGGGAGACTGAGGCAGGAGGATCACCTGAGCCCAGGAGTTTGAGGTTGCAGTGAGCTATGACGACGCCACTGCACTCTAGCCCAGGTAACAGAGTGAGACCTTGTTTCAAAAAAAAATTAAAAAAAATAAATAAAAATTATATGACTTGATTAAAAAAACAAAGGTCTAAATATCAAAAAGTAGTCACTTTCTCTAAATCAATCTACAGTTTAAATAGAATTTCAATCAAAACTGCATTAGGCTTTTTCAGAACTTAAAGAGCTAATTCTAAAAAATATAAACGGAAGAGCAAAAGGCTAAAAAAAAAAAAAAGCTAAGATTTCTCTGAGAAATAACAAACTTAGGAAAACTGCCTTTCCCAGCTATCATAATTTAAGAACAACGCTATAGTAATAAGCTTCTACAATATGAGTACAGGCAGACAGATCAATAAATTGAATAAAGTATCTACGAAACTTGATAAATATCAAAGTTGAGAATGCAACTGAGTGAAGAAAAGGTATGCCGGAACGATGGGCTCTCCAGTGGGGAAAAAGGAAGATATTGATCCCTCCCCTCACATCATTCATTTACAGTAGTCAAATGCACATGATTAAGAACGTACATAAGAGAATACCTTTAATGACCTCAGAATGTGTGCATGAAAAAAGATATATAAATATTTATAGCAATATTGTTGGAATTCATGAAAGGTGATTGCATATCTGAAAATAAGTATTAAAAAGCTGAGGGTATTAAAAGGAAACTGGAAGAGACACACAGAAAATTGGAGAAGTCTCACAAGTAACCTACAGGGAAAAATGCATAAAAGGAAAATGCATAGGAGAATGGAGAAAATGATAATTCTGCACATTCTTGATTTTTATATATGTAATCACCCCAATTTCTAGACATTATTCACTTCCTTTTTGGATTTAGAGAAACTTAATTTAGCTTAAAATCAGATTGAAAAATAACATTTTCAGATATGAAATTCCCAATAACCTACTATTAATATTTCAAAAGTGGTGCCAACACAATAAAACTGTGGTCACCAATCCCTGGGCTGCAGACTGGTACCGGTCCAGGCCTGTTACGAACGGCGTGCACAGCAGGAGGTGAGTGGCAGCTAGTGAGCGAAGCTTCATCCATACTTACAGCCGCTTCCCATCACTCACATCACTGCATAAGCTCCATCTCCTGTCAGATCAACAGCATTAGATTCTCACAGGAGTGCAAACTCTACTGTAAACTGCACATATGAGGGATCTAGGTTGCACACTCCTTATGAGAACCTAATGCCTGATGATTTGAGGTAGAGCTGAGGCGGTGATGCCAGTGCTGGGGAGCAGCTGCAAATACAGATTATCATCAGCAGAGAGGTTTGACTGCACAATAAATGTAATGTGCTTGAATCATCCCGAAACCATCCCCTCAACATGGAAAAATTGTCTTCCATGAAACTGGTCCCTGGTATCAAAAAGGTTGGGAACTGCTGCAATAAACCACTGGCTATACTGGCTACGTCAGTGGATTCTAGAGTTGCTGTTTAATTATTACAAAAGAAACGTGGCCAGTGGGAAAAAAAATTTCAAATAAATAGATAAGAAACAAAATCACTCATTAGTCCAATACCCAGAGATAACCACTGCTGAAATTATATATACTCATTCCCAGCTCTTTTCCTTTCTGCATTTTAAAATTAGAACCACTCTGTAAATATAATTTAGTATTTTTTAATTCATCCTATCTTATATATGAGCCCATAAACTTAAGTCTTAGAAAACCATTTTAGTGGTTATTTAATACCATTCCATATATAGCATAACTGATAAAACTATCCCCCTATTTAGGATGGATATTCAGATTGTGTCCATTTTTTCCCTATTATAAATAACACTATGAGAAATATCCTTGCAAATAAATCTTTGATTGTATGATTCTGTATATATCATTAAGAGATCAAGGGTATTTTTAAAGATCTTTCTAAGGGTTGCCAAATTGATTTCCAGGACGTTTTACAAACTTAAAATTATGTGCAGAATATAATATAAGGACATCTGAAGATACACTGAATCAGGTCAGAAAGCTGAATCGTACAGCAAACTCTTGGTAATTATTAACATCTACCTCTATGACTTGGAGCAAAATATATAACTTCTCTGAGCCTCAATCTTTCCATCAGTTAGAAAATAGCATTAAGATTTGTGTGAGTTGTTTTTTTTTTTAATCTCTAAGAATTATTCTGAGAACCAAGTAAAATAATATAACTGAGGAAACTATAAACCAAAAATCACCGAATAAATATAAGGTGTTTGGGGAGATAATTACTTAATGAATACAAAGTAAAAACTTATTAAAACAAATAGTTTATATCAACGTAAAATTCATTATTACCATAAAAACACTTAATAAGGCCGGGCGCGGTGGCTCACGCCTGTAATCCTAGCACTCTGGGAGGCCGAGGCGGGCGGATTGTTCTGAGCTCAGGAGTTCGAGACCAGCCTGAGCAAGAGCGAGACCCCGTCTCTACCAAAAATAGAAAGAAAATTAATTGGACAGCTAAAAATATATATAGAAAAAATTAGCCGGGCATGGTGGCGCATGCCTGTAATCCCAGCTACTCGGGAGGCTGAGACAGTAGGATTGCTCGAGCCCAGGAGTTTGAGGT